>JAQGFW010001085.1:0-21640 GCA_030463445.1 Euplotes aediculatus
AATAATATGAATTTAATAAAATTGAGAAAGTCTAAATAATATTAGCCAAGTCTTAAATAATTAGAATTTTGCAATATAAAATTCAATTGATATTTGTAAATGACATAATAAATTAAAAGTAATAATCAATTTGCTAATTTTATCTAAATTCATGATTTGAGTTTACTTTATACTTAATATCAAAACTGATAAACAATTTGAATAAACATTCTTATACAGATTACAAAGAAGAAATAAAAATGAGTGAATCCAATAACTTTGATAACAAGAGGTACTTAATAATGAAAATTTGATAATTATTGAGATTAAAATTAATTTTCGAAAATTAATTTCTTTAAAAAATCATCTAAAGTAAACTGATATAGACAAATTAATGAGAACCTTAAAAATGGATGTGATAATGAAGATCCAAATGAAGGTATTATACCTGAGTTATTTATAAATTAACAACTTTCTTACTTAATTTAAAACATTTATTTATCACAACTTTATAGAAGAAAAAATTAATTTGAGACACTGAAAAAGTTCAAAATTAAGGAAAGGTCATAAAATTGAATCAGAAGGAAGAGTTGAACAACAAGATAATAAATTTGACAGAAAATTATTAAACAAGAAACAGTTTGACAGTTTATCATCGAGCAATAAATCATCAAGTAAAAATTAAATTTAAAGCACCATCCAAAACGTTATAATGAGAATTGCGATAAACATTTTATCTTTTTTAGAAGTTCTACTGACATAAACAAATGTTAGAAAATGAAGGTTTTACATTTCATTATCATTTTTCAATTAAAATCTCATTTGAGATATTATTTTAATATTATTTTAGCAAATAGAATATTCCTAAACTTCTCCTTGTCTTGAACATAAAGATAATCATTTAATAGCTATTTATCCATTGCTATTTTTATTTAGTTTATTTAGTGACTCATATCAAAAATTAAATAAAGATTTATTCGAAAAATTAGTGAAGTAAGAAAAATAAATGATTGAGCTATTAAATAGATAATTCAATCATTGAAAACTCTGTATAAATTGTTTATCTTTTATGCAGAGAAAATGCTTTAAAGCAAAAGAACTAAATAGTTAAGCTTTAATACTCACGTTTGCTCGAATATATATGAAGTTGGTTTTCAAATTACAAAATGAGTATTATACTAATTTTTCACTGTCATTTGATTAAAAATAGAAGTTTGCAAGAAAGAAATAAATTGCTTTAAATTTGACTTCAATCAATAAAAGTTAATTTCGTTTGTTTCCAAACTTTTAAAGAATAAAATTTCTTCTTATACTACTAAATAAAAATATGAAATAAAGTTATTAGTAAGTGAAGATAATTATGTATCAAGTGAATAACAAAGTCACTTATTATAAGCTTTGATTTATATTCGCATTTGGCTGTATTACCTTTGCAAAAATAAACTATTTCTCATTTTAGATGAAAGTGGAGACAGAAGGGAAGCAAGACAAAGAAGAGATTACTCCTCTGTTAGTTCTGGCAAGAAAGACAGAAGGTATTTTAATTTACTAAAGCTTTTAATTATCTTGCACTAAAATAAATCAATTCTTAATCAAGGTCAAAAAACAGAGTTGAAATAGATTATTCAAAAAAAATGAATGATCAAAGTAAGTATTCGAAATTTAAAGAATTAGGCTTTATCAAAACTGAAAAAATAAAAAAGCATAATTTTAGTATAAAAACATAATAACTTCTGCTTTTATCAATTATTTATTGAAAAATTATTACTTATTGTTTTCCAAATATCAATTTTATTGAGAATATAAATACATTAAAAATATACATAGTTTTATAATACATCAAATAGGAATAAACAAGTTCAAGAAAGAGAAAATTCAATGCATATTTTATCCAACTATAATAAGTCAAAATAATATGAACCAAGAAACTATTGTTACTTATAAAGAAAGAGAGTTATTGAAAGAGTATATTCAGGTAACTAATTTTTTTAATCAAAAGAGCATTTCAGCAAAGATTAAGAGATATACCAATCTAGTTGTTCAGATTTACTATTTTTATAATTATTCTTTGTAAAGTATCTTGAATAATTTGAAATTGATAGTACAACTTTATTTGCTACTCTGACAAAATTTGCTTTTGTCCATTTCTTACTTCTATCAAGTAAATACACGGTAAAAGGAAAACTATTTCTAGCTATTAATATTTATATGCTTGCATTGTTCTGATGACTTTGGAAGTGAAAAATTAGATAGTTTAATCAAATTCTGTTCCTGATAAAAATTATGACCAAATATCAATGTCTTAGATCTGATAAAGATGATTGGCCAAAGTTATTCCTTTAAAAATGCAAAAATAAGCCTTTTGAAGTATATAGTAAAATTTAAAATACAATCTACCTTGCACACTTTAGATTAGATTTTATAAGATCAAACTAGTGAAGCTGACTTTGCCTTGAAGACATTTAATCTAAACTTTGCAGTATCCATTATGAAATGATTTGCTGTCAAACCCAAGTTGGTTCCAGAAACTAAAATATTCACAGTCTGTATGTTTTATTAAATTAAAATTAAGTATTGAAATATAATCCGAAATAGAGTTCAGAATTAGGAGCTTTTGGGTTTGAAATTTAACCCTGTTTATAATATAGTACTTGAGAAGTAGTTAAAGGATTCATTGTCGAATTAGAAGGACATAACCATTTCGTTGGTGCTTATTTCAATCAGCAAACTGATTCAACATTAAAATAATAATTTATTTGTATTTTCGCTCTCAATAATTGATAATCGAAATAGTGATATTTTTAAACTCAAAATTATTTTGATTTTCTAGTGAATAAAGTTTTCATAAAATGATAAATATTTGAGTTATATTATCAATAAAACCAATGTACTTAGAGGTTGTATTGTATGACTTGACTATAATAATTAAGAAATCTAACGAGGTTTCAACATTAAGAGGAACTATTATTTTATTGTTTAAAAATTAATTTCTTAATGACTTCAATGCTAAAGTTTTATTTAAGCTGCTACGATTACCAAATTTCTAAACTCAAGTACGCGGAAAGATGATTACTGGAACTGTCTTTTATATGGAGGTGCATCCATTATTACATCAGCAAATCACAACTTGTAATAAATTCAGTTAAGAAAATTAGACTTAGACCTAAAGTTATAAAAACTAGCATAAAAATTGTCTTGATGCAGAGTATTAATGAGCAAGTTGCAATAAAAGTCTGAATATATGAACATTAAACTTTTAATGAAGGCAAAATAATTAAGCTTTATAAGAAAATGAAGAACTGGAAATTAGATCGTTGTTTTTAATCAGATTATTTGAGATTTTTCAAATGTTTATATGAAGTGATAAGCTAAATAAATACTTAAATAGAAGCAAATCTGTGATTTTGAGTCTGAGTTCGAAGTATTTTAATAAGTGTTTTAGGCCACTTTTTGTTTTAAGAGAAATTAATATCAATATAATCTTTATCATCATAATATCTTTGGTTCAGACAATTAATGATTAACAAATAGGATAAATCATTTGAATATAACTACATGGGTGTAAAAAATTCCACTTATGTTAAATGGTGATATTCTGAAATAAAAAATCACTGGAAGAAAAAAAATGTCATTCGTTAAATAAAGCTATACCATTAATTATTTAAAATCCTATCTAAAATTCATTATGGAGAATAAGTTGACTTGTTTTAAAATAATTTTTAGCTGTTTCTTATGAAACTTTTTTGTTAAGAAAGGACTTTATTTTTCAAGCAAACTTGAAAGTTGTACTAACAAGAAGTGTAATTTATAGTGAACATCATTTTTTGTGTAGGAGTCTTATTTCTCTGTAGTACACTAATGACTGTCTTAATTTTGCCTTAAACTAATAATACAATTGATTTATAAACTATAAAAATAAATCAAAGTTTATATCAATAATTAGAGTTTTTTACTCTTGTCCATTAAAGAAAGATAATTTATTATTGTGATAGAACTTCATTTTAATAAAAGTAATATTTTATTTTTAATAAATTAAAATACACAATTTTTATTACAAAAACAAATACTAAAATATTTTCAATAAAATAATATTTAAATTTTAAATATATTGGAAGAAGGTTGATAAGCTAATTAGTAAAATTAGAAAAATAAAATACTTTTTATAACACTTTGCTTAAATTGATTCTATAAGCTAGATTTATTTAATCTCAAAATTTTATTTCAATTTGATTGCTGTACTTTAGTTTTTAGGGGTTAAAAGCTAACTCAACTATAGCAAGTTGAGGACAATCAGAAGTAAAAATATAAAATTAGATTTTTACAAATTAAACTCACAGTTTGAATTGCAAAAGTAAAAGTAACATGAGAAACTTGCTAAGAAGGTAACAAGTGCAACTTTTACGCTTGCAAATGTAATTATAAATTCAATTTGTAAAAAATTGAATTATACTCCAATCTATTGTCTTTAAAGAAAATATTTGATATTTCTCGTTGGGAGGAACAAATTTTTAAATATAATTTCTATGTTTTTATGTCCAATTTTTTTCTATCGAGCCATAGCTTTTAGCTTATCAAATAAACGAGAAAACTAATTTGAAAAAAAAACAGCTGAAAATTTAATGAATAATTAATGAATAACATCAACCACAAGATGAAATCCAATAACATTTTTGTAAGAGTCTAAAGCTGAAAATATTTTGAAATTCCTTTGCATTAACCTCGTTGCTATGATCTAAAATAAATATATTATCAATAGCATTATAAAAAATATAAAGTAAATTTTAATTTTCAGATGATACACTTCATTAAAAAAATCTAATATATTATAGTCATATTATCCAAAAAACATAAATGTAGCACAGAAAATAAAAATAGTGCCATATTCAAAAATTATAAAATTTTTGGAAGATAAGAAAGTAATAGCTTTTATCATTACTTTTTTAGAAAATTGTAACATTACATTGCGATTGAGAAGAAAAGCGTAAGATTATTTAATGCAATTTTTGAATTCTTTTATTAATAGGACAATGAGATATTCATTTTTATTCTCAAAAATATTTCAAAAATGAGTATGAGAATTGTCAAGACGAGTAAGGAGTCATAATATTTGCAATTTATTTAGATACTGCAGCATTATCGTAATGGATATGAAGAATATTGGTAAGAATATTTTACTTAATAATAAACAATATCTTACTTTTATAGATTGAAATCAGATTGGCAAAATAGTTGAATTCTCTTCTATTTTTATTGGTTCAGAACAATTTGAAGAGATTTCTGATTTATTTATTGATTTTTTGAAAGACAAAATTGAGGTGAAATATAACAATAAAAAAATGAAACTGAAAAATATTCCAAAAGTTCTCACACTTGACAATAAGTGTTTGAAAATTAAATACATTTATGACAAAACAGCAACTAATTATCCAGAAAAATTACTGTAAGAATATACTAATTAGTTTACTTTTAATAATATAGTTTTAATACTATTCAAATAAACTACTATAATCTGAACTAAAATTTCTATTCCTCAATAATAAAATGAAATAAACTCCGAGAGATAATTTAGATAATAAAAAACAATTTAGTTGATAAAAAATGAAAATAATATTATTTGATATATTAATATAATTGTCTAATTTACATTGAATACTATTCCATTTATCAAAACTAAGTTTTTTGCTCGACTTTACACTTTGAATCAGACATTTTGTTTTCTTAAATTTTTTAATAAACTTGCTTTTTCTGTCTTATCATATCCCAACATGTGGAAATTTAGGAGTCAATCTTGGATTTTAATTTAATTAACATTAATTTTTTCTTTTGAATTATATTTGTCACAAATGGAGAACTTGGTGTGAATACTGATTTTTCATATGATTAGGTGTGACCAAGTAAAAGAAATAAGTCGAGATATTCATTCTTTTCATATTTTTTAAAAATAAATCTAGCTTTTATTTTAATTATATTACAATTTGCTTTATCGTATTTAATGAAATAAATTAAATATTTTAATATGTGTCAAAGTTAATACCTCATCTTTCTAATACTTTACTTAATAAAAGTAGTTTAAAATAAAGCACATTGATATATTTGATACTAACATTCTGATTTAGAAAAGCAATCAGATCTACATATGACAACTATTTTAATTTTGAGGAGAATGCAATTTGTTATTCGTACCTCAAAGACAAATAAAAGCTTGATTAAGGTAAAGCTAGCTTTACTTTTATTCATATGAATAATTAAGACTTATAGTTTTTAATATTTATCGTTATTATTATATTTTCCATTCTTCATAGGCGGAGTATTATAAAGCAATATAAATTCTATATAGAACATTCTTATAAACAAAGATGACTACAGAATATTTGAAGGAATAAGAATATATTTTGACGAAATTAATTTTGGTAAGAATTCAACAAATTACTAAATAATAAAAGATTAAAAGCACGTTTCTTTTTAAATACAAACTAAAAAAAATTATGTTATTATATTTTACTTTTAACTTAAAGTCTTCTTTGTATTCAAAAATTTTAAGTTACAACTTGATTTAAAAATACTATATAATTCGTTTGATTGTTACTATAACTCTTACAAAAATATAGAGCCAATCTCAGAAAAATGTATTAATTTTCAATCAAGGGGATTTATGAGAGAAATGATTGAAAAAACAATTAAAAAAGACTTAGAGGTAATAGTGTTTTAATATAAGTTGCTACTATGCAAAACTATTTATTGTCTTTTTAATTATGTTTAGTACTATATTAATTGTTTCCAATATATATCAAATTTTCATACTAGACAATTATATATTAAACATACTCTTTACAAATTCAAGTATGTAACTTGTTTTTTAATAAACTTATTTACTGAACAAACTTATTTTAATGTATTCTGAAATATATTTTCATCTACTTCCAAGAGGAGAAGTAGGGTACATGATAGAAATATTATTCATAAACCTGCTACAGTAAAAATAATGCCGATATAGACAATAAAAATTAATTTAATATTTTTTAAATAATTAAATTTGCTTAGATAAAATAATTAAAGATTATTTCTATTTCTTGTTCTACTTCAATATCTTAAATTTATTGATAATCTCAGTCATCTTGACATTAAATACCTTGCTATTTATTTTGATAACTACTCCCCTGACACCAAACTTTTCAGTTCAATGATTCTTTATTCCTTCGCTTTGTTTCTCTATTTTAAGAATAGTCTCTCAAGGTTAGTTTATTGATATTCATCTTGCAAATTGAATAGCATTACCTTCCTTGTACTCGGTTCTCTGGAGGTGTCTCTTCCTTGATTTTCAGTTGTAAATGAAGCTTTAACCGTTAACCATTATCACTGTTGTTGTCCATCACATTATTAGTGTCTCATCGGTAGCTGATGTTTCTTGCAACAATTCAAAATAAGTTACTAAATACTCAAGTCTAAATTCTAAGCCTCTTTTCTTGAACTCTATTGTCGCAAGCTATTGATAACTCCCTTTGAATGGCCTTGTTAAAAGCCAGTACGGTGTATTGGCTAAGATAATATGATTATCATAAAATAAATTCAGCTTCAATATTCTCAAAGTCAGTCTCCAAAGTATGATAAACAAGCTCTTTCTAATTATTTGATTAGATAAAATATTTAGAAGTCGTTTATAAACACTTGAGCTGTTACAATTTTTGCAAGAATTGCTTATTTATTTTTTAATTGGAATTGTAAAGGCATACTTAAAATAATAAATTCAGGTTAAATGGTATTTAAATGTAATAGTTAATTAATTTGGTAACTTACTAATCCCTGTTATTTCTGACATGGGTCCTTGATCTGAAGTAGTGTTCAATTTCGACTTTGCTTCCCTCTCCTGCCTGTCCTCCCAATATCACCCCAAGCTATTTCCTCTAATGATGATCCTTGCTGTTTTTATTGCATCAGGTATACAAGTTGAATGATGAGTTCAGTTTAAACATCTGAATTCAAATGGCTTTTGCTTGAATCAAAACTCGCTAAGTGGGGAGATCTATCAAATGCGACCTTAAGACCTTGCTGAGCGAATAACTGATCTTAATACTGTATTTTGTTTGTTTTAGTTTAGTTAATATTTTTCATTGGAAAAATACTTAAAGGCAAATAACAAGAAGATCATCGATGTATCTCCTCACTTGGTGGTACAAAAAGAAATAGTTTAAGTAATTGAACAAAGATTAGTTAAATAGTGCTGAAATTTTTCAACATTCTGAAAGTTTAAATTTAAGTTTTCAACAGCAGAATTCTTAAATATATTTTTAATTAAAATTATCAAAAAGTAAATATTTTATTTTTAAATAAAAGTATAAACTTTAATTTGACGAAGATTACGATTTTAATAAAATAAATTAGCACTTCTTGATAGTATTCGAAATAATTATTAGTTAATTCAAATTAATTAAAAGTTTTATGAGAACAATTTATAAGGATGATTAAAAGATATGATTTTAAACCTGAAGCAGCTTTAAAAGTCAATGACTAGCTATTTTTTTAACTATACCTTGATTTACTTCATTTAAAATATTTTGAATCCAAGATTCGAAACTAAAAAAATAGTAAACTAAAGTATACTTTTGATTTTTTATATTAAAATTTAATTAATTTTACTATCAATTTCACTAAATTAAGATATGATTTATAAAGTTATGTTTTAATTTATCAAAAAATGCTTTTTATTTCTGGACAGATTTATGATTTAAGCTAAACTTATATAAATAAATATCACTTAATTTTAGTGATTTTTGTTTGACTTTTAAAATATTTAAACTGATTTTTTAATAGAAAATAATAATTATTCAAATCAATATGATTGATGATTGTTCAATACAATACACTGATATTATTGAACAAATTTTCAAAAGAAACTCAAAGTAAGTTGAAGTTTGATAAGATGAAATATTTACTTAACTTGAATAGATTTATCCATCCAATCTATAAATGAATTAATAATGCATTCACTTTGTCATTCAAGCCACAAACAAAATCTATTTTTCTGATTACTTTTGATCAAGCACAGATAGAAAATGTAGATTTAGTGAAGCAAGGTTAGAATAATAAATCTAAATTTATAGAGATGATTTTAAAGTTTAAAAAAATCTTTAGCTATAAGTGCACTCTCGAGTCTACATATATGTTTCCATTTGAGTGAATGGAAGAATGCAAGGCAGCAATTTGAAAATTAAATAACAACAGTATGTTCAATATTATTTATAATAATATTTAGCAAGAGATATTGTCAATGTTTATTCAGAAGTACCTAAAACTGAGTAAGATTTTAATTTGTTTATTCTTAGTTTGTTTTTAATAATCTAATAGACATATATAGCTACGAATTTTCATGAATTTATTACAATAAAAAGGATGTTCCAAAATGGATCAGCAAAAAATAATGCTTTAATCAAGTATGCATTCTCCTTCGATTCAGAGGTTAAAAGTAAGTTTTTGTTTTAATAATAAATTATTTGTATTTTTTTAGCTATTTTTGATTACGGTTATTTGAGGTTTTATTTTGATTATAAATATATCAGAAGTGATTAGCTTCATAATTTAGTTAATTAATTTCAGTAATATTATTTGAGTTATCGCTAGCATTTTTTAATCCGTTAGAAGTCAAAACAACATATTATATAACAGTATGATATTCGAGCAATATAAAAACAGTAAAATTTAATAAACTATTATTTTGGCATTGAAATATCATGAAACTAACTTTTTAATGCTCAACTACAAGGATTTTTAAATTTATAACAATAAAAGTTGATAAAGAGTATTAAGAAAATATTTGAATCAGAGCTATAATGTTGAAATCTTCTTCATTTCAATAGTCTTACAATATGTTCTGAAATCTAATTATTTACATTTTACTTATCGATCAATCAAGTAACTCTATATATAATCTGATAGAGTTTTAACTTTTCAAAAAAGACTATATCATCTAAATCATATATTTTAAAAACATAGTATTTATAATTCTTATAAAATTAGAAGATTAGTAATTTATTCTGACTCTTCATCAGTTTTATTTATTTTCAACACTAATTTCATAAAATAAAATTTAAGTTATGCAACTAATTTATTTTGCATTCTTCAAAGCAATCATTTATTTAAAAATAAGATATTAATGTAGTTTATAACTTGATTCAATATTACTAATATTATAAATCTTAAATTTTTATTTTTTCTAAAATGAACGTAGCTTGATATTGCTTTATATGAGAGAGTTACAGATATTTGTTTATTTATTTTTTATTTAAAATGAATAAATACTTCACGATTAATATAATCAAATTACATTTTAGAAGAGAAAAAAATTCTCTTTTACTAGAAACTATATTTTAGAACATGAAAAATTTATAAAATTTACTTTTTAATTCTCTTCATACAATGATTCCAAAATTAAGAAACAATGATGAGATCAAGTTCTAATTACTTTAATAAGATTATTGATCTCAATAAAAATTACCGAAACTTATGTCTCTTAATGTTTCTCTGATTCACATTCCATTTTAAAGGAATTTGTTGACATGTAATGATCTAAATCTGTCGATGTGGATAATATTGGATTATTACATACTTGATAGTATTCATTCGCAAAAATATTTAGATTGATATTATACCCTCGTTATTTAATGTTGAATATTTGTGTTGGAACCTGAAGTTTTCCAACTTTAAAAAGGAGCTATAATCTTAAGCTCAAAGTTCTGATAAATAGTCTTATTAAAAATATTTGATATTATGAAAATATATTGTATAAACTGATGCATTACTATTAATAAATCTGGAAAATATTCTTTAAAGTCTTGTCATTAAAAGTTTATTTAAGAATTATATCAAACAGTGAATGACATTTTTTAACAAATCTATGAATTCAACAAGATAAAAATAAAATATTTATTATTTAAATTATTAAGTATTTCAATTATAATAATGTCTAATTTTTACTTATTTAGAGGCAAATTTTGAAAAGAAACTCGACAACGAGGAATCAAAAGTACCTATTACTTAATAATATTTTATTACTATTTGAATAATTTTTGAAGAATAGTTATTTTTTTATTGATTATATATTAGTTATTCTTTATTAATTATAGTGAAGGTGAACAATAAATTATTTAATTTTTTTTTAAATTTTCAATTACATTGATTATTCTTAAATTTGAATTTTTAAATATTTATAAAATTATGCTCATATTTTAAGTGAAAATAATTATAGAACAACAATTTAAATACCTACAATATAAATCAGTGGAAAGTAATTGAAAAATCTATTTGATATCCTTCAATAATCGAAGATGAGTGCGATGAAATATTCGAAGAGTTTCTAAACAATAAGAGTAAGTATAAACGAATATATGATCAAATAATTATATTTAAAATGGAGCTTTATAACTGTAATTTTATTAATATTGAATTCTAATTATCCAAAATTAACTAATCAGTCATTGATAGTTTATTATAATTATTTATTTTTAACATATAAAGTAGTGAAAATTATTTTAAAAAGTTAAATTTACTTAGTAGATATTATTTAAATTGAGACCAATTTGAAGGGAAGTTAGCTATATCTTACAATATATTAATAATTACATTTCTACTTATTTATCACAGATTTGTCGCATTTTCATATTTTATATTTTAATGGTTCAATTCTAACAAATATAACATGTTAAAAATAAAAATAATTGCATGTCGTTTTCTAAAACTATGTATTTGGAATTATATTTTAACAAGCTAACAAATTTGAAGGGTTCTAGAGTTACTTAGATTCTCTGATTTAAGTTGATAACTTGTTTATAAATTTAAACTCAGAGATACTTTGTTTAAAATCAATCAGCTCCTATCATAATTATCAATAATAATTTTCAAACCCTTTTCTAGATGAAGTCAATTTCTTCTTGATATGATTAATTCAATATTTTATACTTTATCAACTAAATTTATCTAACTCTCTCTTATTTTTACAAAACCTTGAAATAGTTTTTCTCAATCCTTTCTTTTCTGCTCATCAAGAATTTTATTCTTCTGCATTTTTGATTTACGAGGATTTAAAAATATCGATATTTTTAATATCGGCAATTAAAAAAGATCTAATTAATTTGCTTTATATTAACAAATTTGTTCCAAAATTTGTCCTATCTTACTAATAATTGATTTGTCCAACATTATTTATACAAGCCTATTTAAACTTTTATAACGAATAAATTAAAAAGAAATTTCAACAGAAGTTAAAATAAAAATCTCGAATTGGAAAAAAAGAAACATTGTCAAAAACAATAGATCCACTCCATCTTACAATAATCCAAAGCTAGCCAAATTTAATCCAGTTTTGAACAAAAGTTTTAAAACTTCAATTTAAAGGAGTGGAAACAGATGAGAATTTAAAATCACTCATGACTAAACTTTACATTCAAGATTAAAGCATAAAAACAATAAATTGAAGTTTGGAAATGTGTCCGATTTTGCCTCAATTTTCGGAAATATATGAATAATATTATGGATTATTTCTTATATTATTAAAAATTTTATAAAATAAAAAAAGCAGAATCAATTCTTAGTGCCTTAAAACTCATGTCCATATATTATATTCTTTACATCAGACTGATTAAAATTCGCATTTGTGATTTTTTGATAAGCTAGAAAGTATAAATAAAACTTATGTGATATCTTATAGATCATATTATCAGTAAGCGTTTTGGAACGTGATGAACTTTTAATTCTTTATTTCATTAAAAATCTTCATAAAAGATAGATATTGTTTAGAATAAATAATTTGCGTGTTTATCTTTATAAACTGTAAGCAAATTTTAACAATGAAGCAGGCTGTATTGAAAGTAATGATGAATAATTTTTAAGAATTAAGATTTGATTCTAAACATTTTGAGAGAACAAATTAAAAAGAAGAAAAATGCAAGTTTAATTACTTTAATTGTTAAAGAATAGCACTGCTACGATTTTTACTCTTATTATGATGATTGACTAAATTAAAAAATGTTAACTTTTCTAAAGGTTTTAAATTTTATTAACAAATAGGAATGAATAGTTTAAAGTAGAATTATTAAGTGAAAAAGTAATTAGTGCTTGAAAAATATGATAGAATCCATTCGATTATATTAGTTTAGAAAGAGGAATTAAATGGAAATGAAGAGAGAAAAAAGAACTCTAATAAATATAAAATATTTTTAATACATTTAATTATTAGTTTTTTATACTTAATTAAGAGAGTTATCGAGCAATAATTTATAAACCAATATACTTTCAATTTATTTAAAATCAAAAACTGGGAATAATTATAAAATAAAAACTAATTATTTTTTATGATTAATTTTATCATTTAATTTTAATAAAAAAGCTAACGTAAATATAGTCATTGATAAACTACATTTTAATAATACTTTTATCAAGATTCATACTTTAATGTTCAACTTATATTTTTATTTTACTTAATTTTTTTTATAACAACTGTATCTATTGATTAAATGAATATGATGAAATAAAAGAAATAATTATTTGTTATTCTATTACAAGTCTAAACGACTACTCAAATTGTTGGTAGTTTAACCCAAGATCTTTCTCAGGATAAGAAGACTTTGCCTTCTCTTTACCTTTATTTTTTACTATGCTTAGCTTGGTTGATTTCTTCTTCAGATAGGTTCCTTTTACTTAAAGTTGAAATTTTATTTTTCATTCATATCCTAATTTACCATAATTTGATCCCTTCAAGTCTTAATAATTTTACTTTATATGATTAAACATATAAATACGTCAAAGGAATTGAATTTATGATTAGCTGATGTATTTAAGTTAATAAATACTTTGAAGTTAATGAGTTGGCTCCTTTTAACTCCAATTAATATCCTTCCAATATGCCAATGTTAATTTCATCAACAGATTGTATGGCATAAAGATAGCGGATTCTAATTAAACTCTACGAATGTGTATTCTCATCATTAAATTCTATCAAAGTAGTTTGCACAAAATAGATTAATAATTGCACTCATTTAAGAGTGTACAGAAGAGGAAGTTATATTTGAGATTACTTTTTAGCTCTAGTAATTTGATAACTACAATAACTCAAAATAAATTATTTCATCGCATAACTTATATTAACTATTATTTTATAGAACAAGAAATTAAGAAAATCTACTTATTTATAGATTTCGAATTTAAAAATAAAAATATTGAAATTACAGGATTAGAAAAAGAGATAAACAGCTTTTTAAAGGAAAATAAGAAAGAAGAATATAAAGAACTTCAGCTTTATGGACTAGCTAAAGACTTCAATAAAAATCAAACCACAGTTACATCATTTAAAATAACTCCAGGGTTTTTTGATTTAATTAAAAATTGTCCATCTGTACTTTATAACCAAACTATTTTAAGTAAAGTTAAGAAGATAAGCATAAAAAGAGGCATTTAAATTTACTAATTATGAATATTGCAAACAAGGCAAGTACACACAGGAAATAGTGAACAGTGTAATAGGATGGTTCATAACCTTATGTGCAGAAAATAATTGGCATATGGTAAAATCCTTTAAACAGCACACCGAAAATATTAATAGCTTTTATTATTTATTAGAGTTATTGATAAAACAAATCAAAAGAAAAAGTTTGAGCAATTCATATATTTTTTAAATTTTCTTATAAAATTTTATATTTTTGTTACTTTGTCTATAATTAAAAAAAACTATAACTTTGCTTCATATCTTCTTAAGGATTTTATATAATTAGAGTTGCACAAATGGTAACTAAAATTATTAGAATATTATGATTAAAATTCTCATTATTTGACAAAAATGATAATAAATTTATATAGATTGACAAAGAAAAAGAAAATATTAACTCTGAAAATAGTAAATTAAACATAGAATTCTTGAACTTTATTGAAAATCTATTTTCTTTTAAATTTCGAAAAAATGAAGAACTAAAAAATGAAGAATTAAAAAATGAAGATGAACATTTAATATCTAATGATCGATACATCTGGATTATTGGAGATAAATGTAAGATTTTATATAAATTTCTCTGACTATTTATTTAATATTTTTAGATCGAGATTTAGAAATCGAGTAGTGATAAAAAAACATTATTTTGCAATTTGAAAGAATAAAATAAATCTTGATTAGGATCACAAAATCGGCTATTATTTGAGACAAGTAAAGCTTTAAAGAATAAATATTTTGAGAGAATGAAATAAAAAAGATAATTTATAAGATATATTCGCCAAACTAATTAATTATTATCTTGGAGCATATTTTAATTAAAGCAATAATAATTAGTTTAGAATCAATTTATTGAACTTATGCTTTATTTATAACCATATAATCACTTACTTCATATTCATTTATATTATTTTTGAGTTAAATAAAGAATTAATTTCAAAGAGTATAGTTATTTTTAGTTTTAAATATTTTCGCAAGAATCTATCATTTAAATCTTATATTTATTTCGATAAATATATTAATGAACATGTATTTATAATACAAAAATTATGAATCTTTAGCATTAATTTGATTGTATTGATAGTTTTACTAAACGATTGTAAATTCTTATTAGTTTTTTTATCTTTAATTTATTATTAAGTTTCGGACTTATTCTTCAGTAATATTTAATAAAATTATTAGATTTCATCATAAATAAATTTGCTAATTAAAAAAAATTAAATTATGATATTAATTTGTATATTATTTTTTTAAATAAATACTGTTTAGACTACTCAAAAAAATTAAATTTAAAACGAATATTTTAAAGTTATCTTTATTTTCATCATTTTGAATATTAATTGTATAACTTTATTCAAAATTATTTTTTCTATCTTTAAGAAAAATTAAAAGAAAATAACTTTTCACATTAATCTAAATGATTAAAGAGTAATTTATTAAGAATAAACATATTTTAGTTCTTACAAATATTATAAATTAATATATACGAAGAAACGATCAATTTTAAGAGCTTTAAATAATCTAATTTTAAGTTTAAGTACTTCAATCATTAATAAAGTATAGTAATAAAATATATGTTGCAAAATAACTCTTTCTTATAGACGATCAATATGATATCATATTCAGTGAGAAGATAATCTACGAAATTGGTAAGATAAGTTAAAACTAACCATTAATGTTTTTAATGTAGTTAAAAAACTTAACTGATTTATTTGATGATTAAAATTCATTTTAATTAAACTATATATCTGAATATATTCTAACTACAGTTATCGTTAATTATAATTTAAATATGGATAAACATTTCAAACGTAATAAGTTTTATTGATAGCTCTTTCTGAATGAAAGTTTATTATTTTCTATCGAGTTGGTATTTTGTACTATGACCTTTAAATCAAAATGATGTCTCAAACCTGTGTGAATTTGAGTCCTCCATTAAGAGCAAAATTTATACAATTATTGGATCTCAGAAAACTTCAAATGTTGATTCGAGAGATTAAAACTTCCAGAAAAATTATTTAAAATTGGAACTGGTCTAAAAATTTAATAAGGATTTTGGTAAATTCAAATATATAGAATGATTATCAATTTTGAACAAATTATGAATATTTATTTTTTATTCTTTAGGTTAATTTAATATACTATTTAAAATAACTTATATTTAACTCATTATAGAATGTAAATTCATGCAAAAGAAATATCCCTTCATAAAAATTGACAGACTAAATATTACAAAGCAAGAAAAGAAAGAAAAGAAAGTTAAAGAATGAGAAAATCTTATTATTAAACCATTCAATATCTGATTTTTCGATAAGGAAACAGGAGAAAAGGTAGGCAAATCTTTTATAAATGAATCTAAATTTTCAATTTAATTAAATTAAATGTCATCATTTTCATACCAAACCTCATTATATATGAATCTCTTTACATAGTTAATATAAACTATGAACCATAATATTTCTTTAAAAGGAAAATCAAGTGATTAGTTGGGAAATTCTCTTTAATAAAAAAATGATGACAAAGCATTTTTGAAGTGACGATGGTGAAATTGTTGCAAAAATACTTGACCATGTAAACCAAACAGAAATTATTTTAAGAAGACTTGAAAGCTTTGAAGAACTTAAAAGTAATATCAAATTTTCTCATATCCTTATAGACTACAATATAAATATATCAAATTGTACTAAAAGTATTTATTGACACTAAATACCTTTAATATTGAGATATAGCTATATCAACTAAATTATCTAAAGGAGAGTGAGGATGCAATAAAGATCCTTGAGCTTGACATTTAAAATTCATTCATCCAAAATTTTCAATAAAAGAAATAGAAAAAGATCTTGATTTCTTTGATGAGAGTGAATTAGAAAATAAAGACATTTGTGATATGTAATAATTTTGTTATTTACATATTTATTATTCTAAATTAAAGTTTAATATGTGTATAATATTCCAATGATGAAATATATTATTTTTGCAATAATTATATTTTATTTATAGTTTTATTATTTAAAAATAAATAGTTAAAATTTTGAATCAGTTAAATTTACATTTAATTTATTAATAATTTAGAATTTGTAAATAACCTTCATAGCTTTCAATTTAAAATAAATAAACAGAAAATTTTTGAATCCTTGAGAACATACTCATTTAAGTTTAACAATAAAAATGAAAAGGTAATATGCACTACTAATAAATTAGAGTATTGAATTAGAAATTACTGCTATGTGTGGCAAAGTGAAAGAAATTAAAGAAATTATCTCCAATCTGAAATCAAAAGCAATAAAGAAACAAAGGAAACTCGGAATAACTATTAAAGTTAGTCTCTATTTTAAACATTTATAATCTGTCTTATAGGAGAACAAAGAAAAAGAAGTCGTAATATTGACAATTCTAAAGTTTAGATTTATGATAAGTGAGTAGCAGAAATTATAAAGGACTGGCTCAAAGATGAAACTAATGAGTAAGAATAATATTAATATTTATAGTTATTTTATGAAATTATCTTTCAGAGTTAAGAATCAAAGGTAATATAAAAATGATGAATCAACATTATTTAAACCTTGATGTGAACCAAATAATCAAAATCCCTTTTCATGACCTCAATTTATAGTTTTGAATTCAATTCTGCTTGGACAACTGTTGTAATTGGAATGATCGAACTTCTTTCTTTAATTGCAACACAGAATTGTAAGTAATTGAACTCTCATAAGATTATATAGATTATGAAGATGATATATTTTTCGACAAAATTTGGATTTCATACTTTGTAAGTTTAAAATAAAATAAAGGCAGAAATTATTTAATGCTTTAATAAAAATTTATTCATTATAAATGATTTTAAAATTAAGCAAAAATTGAGTAAAAATATACAAATTTAATTGTTAAAACGCATATTTACTGAAGTATAACTTTATTCCTTACAATCCTGTCATCATAAATTGATAAAAGCTTCATATTTTAAATGAATAATTCAAATTAACTGATATAAATTAATGAAAATTTTATTATTTTTTTTCTCTCAGAAATTCTGAGAGAAAACTTTTATTTAAATTTAATCTTCTCAACATGAAAATTTCAGATAAATTGATAAAGAATATGAAGATTAAAATACTTAAAGTGAGAAAGATAATAATACTAATAATATCTATTATAATGATTTAATTCACTGCAATAATACATATTGATTTTAAAATAAAATGAGCAAATAACTGAATAACTATTTAATTTAATTTAAAGAGTAATAATATAATAGTATTAAATATCTAAAATATTCTTTTAATTTATTTAACTTAAACTTTTAAGAATTTTAATTTATTTAAAACATAAACAATTTATTTTAATATCAATAAAAATTGAATCAAAATATTAACTTATCTTATTAATTTGGAAAAAAAAACATCTTTGTACAAATATTGATTGAAATAATATGCAATAAAAAGTAAAAGTGAAACATTGAAAATTGTATTTTCTATGCTATTTTGACTAATCAAAAATGACTAACAGTTTTATATAGAAAGAAGATCTCATAAAGGTAGGATACAAATATATTTAATTATTTTAATTTTATTAATTTTTTTATTTAGGCAAAAGATATTATTACTGAAAAATCGAGAGAAATTGCTGACAAAAATGATATGTAAGATTTGAATCAAAAGTATCTAATTTTGTTTGCTATAGTGATGATAATGCAAAAAAATAATGAAATAACTAAAATTATTAACGATTGCTTCATAAAAACAATAAAGACTACTCCAACATTGCATTCAATTGAAGATTTGAGCACAGCCAATATTTTTGAAGCGGAGACCAATTTAGCTTTAAATAAACTTTTATTCAAGTAAGCTTATTTTTCGAAATGTAGTTATGAAGATAATAAAATTTCAATTAAATTGTGAATTTAAGCAATATAAATAAATTATACTAAATACTTTTATGATTTAAAAATTTATTTAAAAATACATTACTTTCAAGTTGGCTTCTAATAGAAAATTTCAAATGGTAAAATAAAATGTATGTCAGGGACATTAATATTTCTAACTAATAAAATGCTATTATTTTTAAATTAGAAATTTAAAAAAAAAATAAACCTCTTCAGCAAATTATAATATAATAATATTCTTGCTACTTATTATATTTCTAAAATTTAATTTTGTATTGATTTTTTAGATTGAAAATAATGAACTATGCCAACTTTTATCATCATTTTTATTTCTGTAAAATACTTACCATCTCATCTGAATGTTGAGCAACTTTTATTTATTCCTCTTACTATAAAATGAGATTTTGTTTATCTATTCCATTACCTAATCCTAAAAATTGGTGTAAAGTAAGTTAATCGCTCATTTTCATTTTCCTTATTATCTTTGGTTAAATTTTATATTCAAATTGGACTAAAATTAATTTCCGTAAAGAAGTCAAAGTTATTTTATAAATTTATTATATTAATATAAGCATCTTAATCCATATTAACAAAAACATTCTTATAGATTCAGGAAATTAGATTTAATGCATATTAAAAACTTTCCAATTACTCTAGTTGCAAAGGGAATCAGCCAGTTTTGTAAAAATCATCAGAGTCCAGATAACAATAGTACAGCTTTACATTTTGTTAGATCAATTTATTTTCAGAGGTTTTAATATTAATTTTCTCATAGTTTTCTTTCATAGTTATAAAAGTTCAGATATTAAGAAATTTATAACTTAATCTCTTTATAATTCTAGGTTGTCGAGCTTTATTAGCATAATTGGGATTTGCGTTTAGCTACAAATAAAGAAAATTACATTTTAATTTTTCTTATTAAAATCTTCACAGCTTTTTATTGTTGTTGACAGATTTATTCCTATTAAATTAGAACTCATAAATGATAAATTTTTAGACAAATCAGAAATATAATTAATTTTAATTGAGATATAACCATATATTCATAATATATTAATTTATCCAATCTAAAACCAATTTTTAGAGTATTTTTAATAAGATTTTTGTGCATCTTCAGGTATCACTTTGAATAATTACCATTAAAAATTTTTGAAAAAATAATTTTTAACTAAAAATATAAAAACTTCTGATTTTATCCTCTCTCAGTCAATTATTTAGATTTTATCATAGTATACGAAAATAAGATAGATATATCTTTTCGAGATTAAAAACTCTATGTTTTGAATCTCCTTTTATGCATTGTTTTACTATTATATTATTTTGGTTAAGACTAGGCTAAATTTTAGTTGATAATGCAGTTGCTAACTATTTATCTACAGAGAAACTTAAATTCAAAATTAAAACAAAAGTACTCATCATTGAAGGTAAACATTTCTTTTTATGGTTACTAAACTTAATATACAGAGTTTAAAAGCAATACGGATAAGAAAAAATTCAAAATATGCCAAGATAAAGCAGAGAAATTCTGTTTAGCCGAAGTTTATTCATACATCTTGTATTCTGCTTTGGAGTATGAAATGGTGACGTAAGTGCTTAAGTTTAGATTGTATTATCATTATTTTTACATAGATTGGAAGAACTCAGAAAAAGAGAATTTGAGCAGGCTATAGTTGTAATAATTGATGTTTGATACTTTAAATCTGAAGAATTAATGCCGTATCTTCATCCAAGAATGCTATTAATTCTCAAATCTAAATCATCAAGTCAATCAAATAAAAGCAAGAAAAAGAGCAAATACAAGAAATCTAGTGAAAGCGATAATGAAAGCAATAGTGAAAGTGATAATGAAAGCGATAGTGAAAGTGATAATGAAAGCGATAGTGAAAGTAATCAAATTAATATTGATAAAATTCTTGTTTTTATTCATATATTAACGTACAATCTTAATTTGGATTGCTGTAGTTTTAATATGAATAAATCTAAATAAAAAACTTGAAATTTGTGGAGATATTAACAAATCTTTTCTGCAGTTTCCTTTATATTCTCCTTCAGTTGTAACCCTGATGTAGGTAGCGATGAAGCAGCAAAAAAGAGAAAATCAAAAAGAAAATCGCACGATAGCGATGAAAGTGGAAAGAGAACAAAAGAAAATAAGAAGAATAGAAATGATAGTAAAAATAGCGAGGAGGATGAAAGTGAAGAGGAAGACAGCGAAGAGGAACACAGAAACAGAGATGCCAAAAAGAAGAAGAGGAATGACACAGAATCTGATTAAAATCATGATCTCAATATTTTATTGATGTTTTGAATAA
>JAQGFW010001096.1:0-10069 GCA_030463445.1 Euplotes aediculatus
AGTCAATGCGCAAGAAATCCAAAGCAAAAAATTGATACCTTTACACAGTCAAATCCACACGCCCGAAGGGTGGGTCAGCATGGAGCGAAACGGGTGGGTCAGCATGACCGAAATATACATCCAGTGTGTTTGAAACCGCTACAAAGCCAATCTCCGTAAGCACAACTCGATCCTTCCCAAGATGGTTGGCATGATCCGGTAGCCCCTCGCCGATCCTCGGTGTAGCCACATTGGCCGCCAGTCGGAATGCGCCCCACCGGGGCCACCAGTCGGTAGGCCCAGAGGGCCGCAAGACCCCAGGCAGGGGTGCACATCGATCATCCCATCCACCCAGCCTGATCCCCGCCCCCTACTCCCTGCACCCTAGCACGCCTCCGCACCAGCGAGCGAGAGGTCATCATCTAGAACCAAGTGGACCGCACCCTGGACGAGAGTACAGGCATCAGCTTCGCCGACTAACTCCTTGCTGGGAATTGAAGTTGCACAGATTGAAAAACTGCTCAATTACCGCTAGCTTCATCCTTGCTACCCCAAAAGGTCGCCAGACACCGAAAACCGCCCCCCCACCACCTAGGCCCCCAACGACTTCTCCATCTCCGCAATCGCAAAGAGCCACGCATCCGCCGTTTTGGAAAACATGAGGACATCCTCATCCTGTTCGCCATCAAATGCACCCGCTTTTGCCAGCAGCATGAAAAATTTCATCTGCTTGAGATTCTCTCGGAAGCGAGCTGCTTCATTCTCGATTACTTGCCCCTCAGCTTCCGCCAACGTCTTGATCCGCTCAGCAGCCATTTTCGCAGCCTCTTGAAGCTTCAGGATATTCTCCACCTTCGGCTTTTGGAGGGATTCCTTCACCCATTCACTACCATAGCGCGCATAGTCAGCCAGCTCATCCCGTACCCTCGCCCCCGTTTCCGGATTCACCTGCATATCCAGCAGGTCTCGGATCGCAGCCTTGAACTTGCCTACAGTTTTCGCCCAGAGTGCCTTGTCCTTCCCAGCCACCCTGACCACAGCAATACGTTTCTTGGAATCTTCCGGATTCATGCGATGACAGGCTCAGGGTTGAATTCGAGGATTGAGATAGTTTCGGCATCGATCTCAAGGGCATCCCCTCCGATTGAGGTATAAATCGCTGACAACCCGACTAGCAACTCTGCAATTTCTTCCTCAGTGAAGCAGTCTGAGTCGAAGACAAGTGTGATAGCAGGTGACCGATGACTTTTGGCGCCAAACAAATGGCCGACCTTCCTAACAGAATTAACATCATGTTCCTTCATCTTTAAATCTAAATCGATGGGAAACGCAGACCACTTTCCCATTCTAAGCACCTCAATAGTTTGCTTTTCAACATTCCAGCCGTGTTCAGTGATGTTTCCAAATTGCATAGCATCATAAATCGCACCAGTAAGTATTGCTCCAAAAAGCCTACTTCCAAAAATATCAACACCAACCAGGTCCGAATTCGAAAGGTTCGCGTTCGAAAGGTCCGAATTCGAAAGGTTCGCGTTCGAAAGCTTCGCATTCGAAAGGTTCGCGGTCGAAAGCTTCGCATTCGACAGGTCCGCACCCTCAAGATTTGCGCAGGACAGATTTGCGTTCGCAAGATCTGCATTAGATAAGTCCACCCCTCTCAAATCCGCAAATTCCAAAGAAACACCCCTCAACTTAAGCGGAACACCCGGATTCAACGCACGCCAATCATTCCAGGATTTGACATCACCTTTCCTAAGCCATTCTATTTCCTTCATAACTTATCTTGACTCTTTTTCAAAATTCTGCTTCTCAATGATACAACAATTTCCGGCCAAAAGCAATCATAACGATATTCCCGTTCCTTGAAGCCATAGCCAGCTTCCCCAGCCCTGACCCACAAATCCAAATGCAACAACTTCCCAATTCCTATTCTCGGCAGGTTTCAAATGAAGCAAGCCAAACGGACTAACCTCAAGAATTTGTAAGAAAACACCAAAACTGATCCCTTCTGCCAACAGCCTCCAAAACACACACAAGAATCCGGTGGATGACCGGCATTCTGTTCGACAAATTAGTCAACACTATCCCGGACTCGTATTCTTACCCAGTCCAGCCCCAATAAGCTGCTCCATAAATGCATCTACAACCTGCCGAGCCATACCTGCAAACTCCTGGGACGGGTTCTTGAAATCCTTTAGCTTCCGGAGTTCCCGACTAAGGATCTTACTCTCCTTGATCACCCGAACCAGTCCACTAGCACCTGTATCTTCTAGGCTGGCATTGTACCTTTCAATAGCCTCCAGAACTCGTACCTGTTGAGCCTTGATTTCAATCAAGAGCTTTTCACGAGCTTGGACAAGCGGCACCCTTTGAAGCACATAAACCTCAATGGATTTGAGCGCCATTTTGCTAGGCTTTCCAGCAACGAGCTTAGCCTTGATCACACCTGAATCAGGATCATAGGCGAGATGAGCCTCAGGATCGTCCCGAGATGGATCCAGCAGCAGTCGAAAATCATCTTCCTTCTCGATCAGCTTGGGATGATCTTTATGTGTAACGACATGCTTCTTCCTGCCCCTAAGCGGGAACTGATTCATTTTGCCAAGTACCATCCCGCCAGTTACCCCCGCAATTTCATGCGTCAGTTTCTGATTACAGTTTCGACAGGAAAGCAGAAGATTTTCCCAATCTGCGGCAAGCCAATAATACCCATGACTTCTAGTTCCCGCTTCCGTAACAGCTGCCTTCGGCCGATAGTGCTCTATATCTCCAGGATAGATATGCAACATCTTGCTTTCACAGTAGGCACATTTTCCAGCAAACAACTCGGTGAGCGCCCGCTTTACCTCAGGATCCCTGTAACAATCAAATTTCATTTTGCCCCACTCCCCCTTATCGGCCAGAGAATTGTTTCGCTCCCTTTCCTTAATCCCTCTGCTATCTGGGCCAGAAAGGCAGTTGGGCGTTGCCACCTTTTTGCGATCAATTTGTATCATGATCCTCCTCCGTCAATTCAAGCCAGACACTCTCCACCTGCCGCTTCACCTCATCCTTAAGTGCGTGGATTCCTTGAAACTCATTTGCCCGATTAAGCTTCTGAGCAAGCAACTGATCGATCACAAACAAAGCCAGTTCCTCACGAAGGCTATCACCTAGCACTTTCAATTCGTTTACCTTCCTTTGAAGGTCTTGTATTTCGGCCTTTTCAACGGGGGTAGATTCTGGGAGTGCAAGCAAGTGATAGTACCTGTTGAACAGTTCCTCAACTTTCGGATCAATTGCGCTAGACAGACCAAAAAACGGGGAAGTCAGAATCTGATCGACCCGCATGCCACTAGTGTCAGGCAATCCAACCAAAGGAAACACTCTTCCATTGACATCTTTGCGCAAGACCACAATCTCATTTGCTTTTGCTCCCCTGAGACAGAGCGGCTCATGCGTTGTAACCAGGAAATCCATTCGCATGAAGTTCCGCCTAAGTTGATCGATCACTTGCATTTTCCATCTCGGATGGAGGTGCGTGCCGATTTCATCAATGATCACAACCCCTTCCGTGTCCTCAAATGTGTTCCCTTCATCCGCAAATGTCGCCATGATATCCACAGCCAAGCAAAAGACGCTTCTGTAACCCTCACTCAAATTGAGCACATTTGTATCTTCCCCATTTTCAGACAGCAGCACCACCTTTTCTTCAATCTTTCGCAGTAGCCTCGAATTAGAATGACTGCTTGCAGGCGCAGAAGAGACAGTCATGAGATCAATAAGAATTCTGGCTGCATAATCGAAGGTTTCCTTTTTAACCGAACACAACCATTCGATCGGGTCAACCATCGGGGTCGTATGATCAAACAGGTTCTTCGCTCTCACCCAGCTTGTCCGACCTGAGCCAATCTTCTCCGGGTTCAGGTTTGTTCCAGTTGCTGGGAATCGCATCGCATTATAGGCTGCAATTCTTGCTCTAGGCTTTTCGGATGCATGTATCTCAGGACCTTCAGTGGAAAAGGAAACGACAGACATTTCATTGTCTCCATGAAACGAAATCTCTATTGAACCCGCATGCGCGCCACGCCTCAGGATATCTTGAGCTTTGATGCCCAGCTGGTTGATATAGCTTTTCCCAGTCAAGCCAAGCACAACAGCTTTAAGGAGTGAACTTTTTCCTACACCATTCTCTCCCAAAATGATCTTCCACGTTCCTCTTCCTTCTTCCTGGATAGTATCATCCTCCCCGTCTGGGATTTCCCCGTTCCCCAAAAATTCTATTTCAAGGTCATCAAAGCATAAGAAATTCTCAATTTTGATATTGGAAATTTGAGATTGCCTAATTTCTTTTATCGACAGTACAGAAGTTGAATCATCATCGAAAACTATACTCGTGTTACCGTTTCCCACTATCTGCAGCCCAACATCCTTGTTGCTTCCTTTGGAACTCGATCTCCCAACTCCTAACTCTTCGAGCCCACCAAATAGTTTCTTGAACTTCTCTTCCTTCGATATATCCTCAAGAATCCGCTTGATTCCAAACCTAACATAGGACCGCCTTAGTGCAAGAAAAGGTTCTTGCGACCTTTTCCCAAAAATTCCTAACATCCAATCTCGAAGGAAATCCATACTGCTTCCACCTCGGGTTTGGCTCAAAAGTGATTCATTCAGTACTGCCAGTAGTTTTGTGTCCTCTTGTACATACTTTTGCCTATTTGTGACCAGCATATCCCGGTTCAGTTTGAGAATCTCGATAGTCATTGCGCCCTTTTCGTTGTGAGCAATAACCTCGCCAGATGGCACAAAGGAAATGTGTTCTTCAGGCCGATCATAACATGGATCGATAAGCAAGACGTTTTCGAAAAGCCGCAGCTCCGATATTGATTGGCCTGCATATCCATATTGGCCACTCACGGGAAACCAAGTGGCTTTGTAGTTATCACATGGTTGGCAAACATAATACATATTTTCCCATTCAAGCTGAAGCCACCAATAATGTTCTGGTGCAAATTGACCGTCTTTGTTTCTGGCATTATGTCGCGGCCGAAAGCGCTCGATATTTCCATAGTTAACACCAGTAATTTGTTGCTCGCAGTAGGCACACTTCCCTCCAAATAACTCGCGAAGGGCAGTCCTAATCTCAACAAGACTTGTCCCAATGTTAACACTTGGAGGCCGCAGATGTGCCCTCGTTTCTGGATTGCTCAGATAATAATCATCCAGTCGTTGGCGAAAGGAACCCATCAGGCGAGAGCGGAATACTCCCGGCACCTCTACTGACGATCTGTCAACAAAAATCATAGTATGCTCCCCTTAGCAAATTTCTCAAGAATCACAGAACTAGGATGGCTCGAAAGCGAAATCAGCTTATTCGCAAGTGCAATTGGCAAAGTTGCATTGTCATACATATCGCAGCGCAGCAACTCCAAATTCCAAAGAATCAATTCAAGATTCGCGAAATCAGACTTCGTCGGATTCATCACCACTTGTTGATCAAGTACTGGAATAGTCGCAACAAGAATTTTCTCCTCATAGGTTTTGAAAATAATTTTTGCACTGTAATAAGATGATCTTCCATAAGGCTCGGCGTTGTCTGGATCACCTGGCAGAATAAAGGAATAGATGTGCTTGTTGTCCAGCAAATAAGCTTGCCCAGGGTTCAATAGCTTTCTAATCTCATCTGCATGTTCCACAAAGGCGCCCGACTTTTCGAGTCCTACGAGAAAGAGGTTATGGTTTTTTATTAGATAAGAAAACAACTCCCGCATTGGCTTATGCATATTGGCCGTTTGCCCAAAAAAGGCCAAGGGACCATCCTTAATAAAAAGGAACGAATCCAAAAACATGGGCTTGATTTTTAGGATCAGACGTAGGGTATGAATGATACTGAAATGCTCTATGACATTCGTCAGATATCCCAACACCCCTCCTGCGCCCAACTCTTCATCTATCACCTCGTGGAGCCTGAAAACGTCCGTAATGAATACATTCTCTTCGCAGGATGGACACCTGTGCATGTAAGCGCTATTGAAGCCAGTTCTTTGCAAATCGATTTCCTCAGAACATTCTGGACAAGTAGCAAGAGTGTACTTATTCAACTTCTTCACTTTGTAGCAGTGGTATAGAAACCAGTGTAGCGTTTCAAGCAGACTTTCCTCCTCGTCATACGTCTCAAAGAAATGATAGATGCTCCACCTACAAGAGCCCTTTAAGGATCCGTGATTCTTATGCGCTACATTTTTGGTAGGGAATGCCAGTTTTTTTCGTTCAATTTCTTTTAGCTTTGACATCATTTCTCGCGAAATGAATGGCTGAACACTCATTTCTTCAAGGTCCGGCAACTTAAGCAAAAGCGTTCCAAATTGCATGAATGTCACCTGTGAAGAGGGAAACGTCTTTTTCACAGGCACTGTAGAGTAACCCCCATCAACAGCAATGACATTCCGAATTTTGTTTTCTTGAGGGTAGTCAACATCAACTTTCAGAGCCTCATTCAGCGTAATTGCCTCCAACCCCTTGGGATATTCACACGCCTCAAGAAATTCCTTGACCTTTGGGTCATTGATGATATGTGAATGGCTGGACTTGCTAGCCATTTCCTCGGGCCTTCGCCCATATCGACTTGTGTAGGCCATCGGCTTATTTCTTTGGATCCGTTGCGACAAATTTTTCCACCTGTATTGGGACAACAAATGGGTTGGAATTCGTTTTCATCCTCACGAATCCTTTGTCATTTTTGGCACTGAAGCGGATCAAAGAATCAGTAAAGTCTTCAAAATCATAGTATTTTCGCAACTCTCGGATTTCATCCTCATTGTTGAGATGCGCAATGAACCAGTTCTGAGTATTCTTCAGGATATTGGACGAAATGGAACTCACCTCTTGTGTTGCATACAGCATACCTATGTTGAGCTTTGCTCCTTCCTTCGCAATACGATTGTAAATTTGGCTCAAATCCTTCTCTTCCTTCTTAGGGAATAGATTGTGAGCCTCTTCAAAATAGAACTGAATGAAGTTGTTTGGCTTACCGTCAGTAAATCTCTCCATTGATTCATAGAATATTTTCGTGGCGATGCGCTCAAGAAATGTAGCTTGAATCGCTGGATCACCTTGTGAAAGATCGATAATCGCAATACCACCTTTCCTCATGTGGTTAGCGATCTCCTGTTCGAATGGATTTTGGTCAGAGTTGGTATGCAGCTTAAGTGTTTTTTTTAATTTCTCGTATCCGGAAATTTGCTGTCCTGTCTCTCGCTTCTTGGTGAGCATAACGAGAAGGGATTTCATCTCCTCTGAAAACCAACTCTTCCCTCTTCGCTTGAAATAGTCTTGAAATGGTTGTGATTCCCTACTTTCCCATGCTATCCTGAACCACTCACAAGCATCATCGAAGCTCATCCCTTTGCTTGGGTCAAGCACCTTGAATTTTCCATCAACAACAGCTCTAAGGCTGGCATCGCAATCAAACCTTACTCGGAGCTTGCTGGGGAGAGAGTAGCCTGCCTTATAGAGGCAACATTGATAAACAGCTAACGTTCTTTTATATCGGCTATGTTTCGACTTGTCGTCTTTTGGCGGCTCCGAGAAATCAACTGACTTAAAGCTTGTAAGGTAATCACTCTTGTCGTCAATTAACGCGCTACAAATATATGAAAAACCCGTCTCAACTTCGTTGAAAAAATTGATTTTCATTATCTTGAAACCCTCCTCCTCTTTCTCTAACAGGCTGAATCGTATTGTATCTTCTTTGTATTTTTCATAAATTGCAGTGCCTTGATCCTGTAAATTCTTGTTGGCATATTCTCCGTTTACATCAAAAATAATCTGTCCTACAGGGTAGCAAGGATTGCCATTTTGGTCAATGTTGGAAACCAGCGACCCAATATTCGAGTTTGTGGTTTCGTCCAATCTTCCTGATGCACGTCCAGACATTTTTGTTGTGGCTTCGATGATTTTCTTTACGGTATTTGATTTTCCTGTCCGTGTCATTCCAAACAATGCAGTACGCTTGCCCAATAAGTCCCCCGGATTAATATAGACTGGGGTAGTTCCTCCATTTGAACCATTGGCCCGCGACGAGGCGTAGCGCACTGTCCCAATTTGGAATTCATTGCCACGTCCCGCTGTGCTGTCTGGCGAATCCCTTTGATTTACTACAAAAAACAACGCATCATCGACCAGTTTGTACACGCTATAATGATGCGCCGAGTAAAAGTTAGCCAAGTCAGCGCCAAACTCTACCTTTTGATTGATATCATAGTAAAATGTACCTAGCACGCGACATTCAAGTCCAGAAAAGCTGAACTCATACCGCGTAAAATCATCCAACTTCGAGTCCTTTCCTGATGTCTTGAGATTATCCTTGTAATACTCAATCATTGAACTGATTACAGCGGTATCTGTAGGCAACTTCGCAGGCCCCAAGGCCCGCAACAGGATCGCCTCCTTGACTTCCGGTTCATTGTCATAGAACGCTAAAAGAAAACACCCTTGGGGGATGCCCTGTACTCGCTGCTTGTCTTCATCGCAGATCAAAATATTTGCCCTGAAGTAGTCCAGTGTGAATGGATGGCCTACAAACAATTTCTCCTTCCGGCCAATTACAAGAGGGTCTATATTACTAAGATCTTTAATTTGATTTTTGATGCTTTTCATTTCTTCTTTTTGGTAAGAGGTGAATTGAGGAGGGGATCAGAAAACCGAATCAAGGCCTGCTCCACATAGCTTTCATTGATCTCAAATGAAAACCAATTTCGCTCCAGCTCCTCTGCACAGAATCCAGTGGTATTGCTGCCCGCAAATGGATCAAGGACAAAGTCTCCCTTGTCAGTAAGGAACTCGATGAAGAAATTGATCAATCCCTTCGACATTCTAGCAGGATGCGGCGTGATTTTCCTTGTACGACATTGAGATAAGAAATGGTCGTTGGAGTTGGTGTTGGAAAAGCTGAGGACATTGTGAGGTAATCGCACCTCACGATCCACATCTATAGGTTCGATCTCAAATAAGTTATGGGCAATGCTTCCTCCGTGATCCTTCAGAAATCCCTCCTCGCTGATGACATGTTCAGAGGGTCGCTTTCCAGAGTTATAACTTTGACGTTTCAACAATTGCTGCATGCTCTTGCTGTAGGGCCGCAGTACTTTCCTGTTGTCCGCCTTTGGCGCATCAGTTTTTGCAATCCACCATACATGGGTGTAGCTGTCAACTGTTCTGATCCGATTGACCGTCACCCATTGTGCGGGCGACGGCAACTTCGATGGGTTGTAACAAATGAACTCTTGAATAAGCCTCAGCTTGCTATCTGGCTGATTGACAAGCGCCAGTAGGCTTTGCAGATGCAGGAGTGACTGCACAGGTCGATTCGGCTCCCATGAGTTCCCAATCTCAATGACCAATGAACCGTCATCAGCAAGCAAGTCGGAGAAAAGCGGTGCAAGGCTTGCAAACCACTTTAAGTATTCCTCCCCTTGCTGATTGCCGTATTTCTTCTTGTTGTTCAGAGGAAAGGGAGGAGAGGTTATCAGCAGGTTGACGGAATTTTTCAATGAGGGGTATGCGCCATCACGAAGTAGAGCTACCGAATCCCCATGAACTAGAGTGCCAAGTTTGGAGGAGTATTTTGTCATGCTAAAGGTCGGTTTTGCCCGGGCACACGGGTAGGAACTGAAGAATTTGAGATTGCAATTCTGTGCTCTTACTCCTACCCATCACCACCTGTGCAATGCTCGGGACGTCGCTAAGTACTTCCTGAGTACAAAATTTGGAAGTTTGTCCGGGCTGCTTTCGGCAGTCATCCGACAACGCTCGTGCTCCGCTGATTACCATTTGCAGCGCTGAATGGCAGCTAACCCATTTCATTTGGCAACTCTTTAGAAAGGCCCCAATTTAGCACTCCTTCATCATTTTCCAACTGAATTTGATCACCATTCACCAACCTGGCAGACGAATCTCTAAAGTGTAGCAGGCCACCTCTCCACCGCTGAGCCAACATCCACAAGGCGAAGAACCCCATCACCCCCATTCCACGAACATTCCCTACCTTAGTGCTCCGATTTTGAATAATTTCTTCATGGACCACACACATCCCTCCCCCGAGGAGACCCCG
>JAQGFW010001097.1:0-20980 GCA_030463445.1 Euplotes aediculatus
CCCCAAAACCCCAAAACCCCAAAACCCCAATACTTTATAAGGGCATAGAAACTCATTTATATAATATATACTCCAGACAATTATGGAGAAGGAAGAGAGAAATAGCTCTGATAGTTTGACAGAAAGTTCTACCACAATAAGAAGTCTTGAAATTGCAATCGAGCAACTGACGACACTTGAGAGTACAATAGAAAAAAATTTGAGATCAGGAACAAACAGAGAATATAATGATGCTCGGGGAATTAGATTTTATTAAAGCATTAGATGCAATAGTTTATAGTGCCACAATAGACAATAAACTTTGAGATGTAAAATAAATTATTCAAAATATTAGATATGGCTTCGGAGAACTGAAATGCACTCAGTTAGATTGCTGAAATAAAGCAATTATGTGCCAAGAAATCGATAGCGATTATCCAGCTGATATTTTGCAATATTCATTCGAAATCTGTTGATCCATCAAGAGGAAATTTGCATAACTTCGAAGCCGGGCTGAAGAAAGATATTAAAGCTCTTGAATCTATGGAGAAAATGCTGCTTATACTCCAAGAACAAATGGAGTACATAAAAAGCAAAGACGCAGTTATTGACATAATAGTATATAATAGAGTAAAGATGCAGATAAATGCAGAATATGATGATTTATCAACCAATTTAAACGATATGATGATGAAGGCAAAATTTTCACAATAACTAATAAATCCCTGAGGTATGAACCACTTTCCTTTGTGATATCAGATTCAGAAAAATGAAAGAAGACTATTATATAGACTTTAAGAATAATTTATGAAGTTAATATAACATATGAAATAGAATCAAAACTCAAAATAATATTGAATCGGAGTGATAAAATAAATCAAAATAATGAAGAGAACAAACAAATCTCAGACTTTTCAGTTCCTAATGATGTTTATGGAAAAAATTTGAATTATGCAGAATTCCTACTCATTCTTTGAAAAAGATGAAGGAATTGCAAAATAAAGTCCATTCAATGGCAAATGTAACGATTGATTATCAAAAGGTAAGGTTTATATGTATTTTAATTTAAATTAATTATTCTGTAGTCCTTACTTACAAAATTCATCAAATTTGTATTTTTCTAAATAAATTGCAAAATACTTAGTTTATTTGGAAAATAAAAAAAATCTATTATAGAGATTCCTAATACAATTCTTATTTAATTGAATAAAAATAACAGTAATTTGAAATTGAGACAACCAACATAAAATAACTAAGTTGGAATTGAGTTAGTTGAGAAGAGTGTAAATAAATTATAATTGGTAAATGAATACAACATTTTGACAGTCGGCCACATTATGCCAATCTTTAATGAATTATGTTAACCAACAAAGCTATTTTCTTTCCATTCACCTGACTGATATACTGTTCCATCTCTATTGTACCGCGTTCCTTGTCCATGCATGAATCCTTCTTTAAATTCTCCAATGTAGTAATCACCACCAACCCAAATATTTCTGCCTTGCCCATGTAGTCTTCCATCCTTCCAATATCCTTCTTGAATATCTCCCCAACTATCCACTTGTATGCCAGCTCCATGGAGATCATTGGTTCCCTCTCTGAATTGTCCAACTCCAACTCATTCCCATCCATATCCATATTGATTATATGTTTTAGTTTGAATTGGCTGGAACCGAAGGTTTGTGTGTTTGTATTCAAACGGCTTTATACTTCTGTAGGTCTCTGAATTTAAAGGGAAGCGATGACTATAAAAAAGAGTGAGTGATGGATAGAGGAGAAATAAGAGATAGCAAATAAGTGCATTCTATAATCATTTCTGGTTAATCATAATAAAAATCATATCAAACTCAATATTTTATCACATTTAACCTCAGCTAATTTAAATAGCAAAATTTGGATTGAACTTTAAAAATAATTTTAATGAAATTTAGCTAATAAATATATTTACGATTAGCAATTAAGAGTATTCTGCATTTTTAAAATATATTTATTTATTTATTTTGAATTTTATTTTAAGTAGTAGAAATAATTAAATATACATAATGTAATAAAGTTAATTCAGAAAATTAATATTTAATATATTTTATTTTTAAATTTGCTTTATTTTACTTGTTTATTAAGTTTTTTAAGAATGATTTTTGATTTTATAAGGTTCATTATTCGTATTAATTTGAAGTTGCTTATTAAAATACAATATGTAAATAGTATATATAAAAAGCCTAATATATTAAACTCATCTAAATGATAATTATTAATTTTATTCTTCAATAGTTACAACTATGAATCAAGAGCAAGACGAAGAAGAGAAGATCGAATTCCCACCATCAAACAAAGAAAGACATAGAAATTCAAAGAGTATAATCGATGAGAGAACAGAAAAAAATTTCCTCAAAATTAACAATAAATATCAAAGAGAAAACTTCAAGATTTACCGCTAAAAAGGTAGAGAGAAGGCAAATATTATAAAAGAAAACAGAAGTAAAAACAAAATAAAACAAGAAATGGAGCAACCGAAAAAAAATCAAAGATTTAGAAAATATGATTAGCTCATTATCGAAATTATTAAACAAGTAAATGCAGAATACAAGAAGAGAAATAGAAATTATTCAAAAGCGAATAGAGCTAAGCTATGAAATAGATAATCACAATAGAAACATTATTCATGAAATAGAGGAAACACTTGTAAAGCAAATAAAAAACTTTAATAGAAACCATGAAGAGCTCAATAGCAGAGTAAACTTGATCATCAAAACATGATACTACCTTAGACAGGAAAAACAAAAAGCCATTATTACATTAGTAAAACATTCATTCATAATAAAAAATGTACAAAAATGTAGTAGCCATTATACTAAAAAGAGAAGATCACTACATTAAAGTACCATTGATTAGCATTAGAGAGTAGTACAAAAAGAGAGAAAACGAATGATATGGAGATATAATGTTTAAGATATGGAAAAGTCTGTTTATTTCCATAAGTTTTATGAGTTGAACAAAGACTTGATCATCCATGGAAAAGATAATATCAAGTACGCCCTAAGAGAAAGAATAAGAATTAAAGTAAAAAACATGAAAGAATATAGATAAAGACAATTGAAAAGAAGGCAAGATTAAGTAAATATGGATATAAATCAAGCAAAATTCAATCATATGCATTCATAACAAACAAGGATGCAACAGGAGGCGGGCTCAAGCTGATGCTCTCCCTTAATATAAAAACTCTGATTATTTAGTACTAAAGGTTTTAGGATGGAATACTTGATAAATAAAAATGAATTCCTATGATTTTTAATCAATTAAATATCTCTTGATTTTGCAATTTTCGTTGAAACTTGATTAGAATATCCCGGAAGTAAATGAAAGCAAATATCTTGGAATCATCATAAATTTAAACCTAAATTTTAAGGAAAAAGTAAAATTAATTTGCAAAAAGATAACGTATTTAAAGTATCAAAAAGAAATATAAAGTACACAGGGTTATCACTAAGAGCAAGAAGAATACATTTAAAATCGATATACATCCAGATTATTTGTTATGTATGCACCTCCTTTTATCAAAACATAAATCGTACAGAAACAATCTCGAATCTGCACTATACTAATTCACAAAACAAATATATGGAATTAGAGGAACTCCAAAAAGAGAAAAATTATACGAAATTGTTGGCATTTCTTAAGCAGAAGAATTATTTAAATCAAGAATGTTCAGAGATAAGATGAAAAATAAAACAAATAGCGAGGCAATTAAAGAATGATTCAGAACTCATGCAATTACAACTATGCTTTTGGAACCACTATCCTGGACTGAAGATGGAAGAACCAGGAGTGAGGTTGAGGACTAACGGCCGATCACAATCATCTAACCATGGAATGCCCTGATTTGGCTTAATGGAGAGCAAATACACACAAAACAAATTTTACTAATAAAAAATTGGAAGCACAAGCTTAATGAAATGTGGATGGAGAATAAAACTGTTGGGATAAAGTAATAAATTCCAAAATGTAAATCAATGCATTGAATACATGTTCGGACAGCAACCAGAAAATCTCAGATATCGATTTGTTTTCTGTATCTGCCTTCACATCGAATATTTTAGAAAGTTAGTGTTTTAAATTAAAAAATTTATTAACAACTTTATTGTCTTTATCATGAAATTCAAAAATCAGAAATATGTTTAAAAACAGTTTAAGTGAAACTTTGTGACCTTAAAAAAAGTTGACATTGTGGAGCTTAAAGTAAAGAGTCAGTGAGAGATGTATCTACTGCTATTAACAAATTGTCAGGCTTATCTCCCTCAACTTTAAGAGGATAATTACCTATATATTAGGGAAATCTTGACAAGCAATAAGATATTAAGAGACTTAATCAACTCACAAATGTTTTAGTTCCTTAAAAACAACTAAATGAAGTTTGTCCAAGCTCTTCAAACTGATAAGTTTACAATCAAAGAAGTACTCGTTTTTTAATTAAAGCATTTGGACATCCACAAGAATTTATTTAAATATAAGAAATACTACCAAATCGAGTATGGTTTATGAACCTTGCTAATATTCATCACAATAATCTTGAATAATTAATTCTAAGATTAAAAAATTTTCAAAAAGTGCATAAGTAATGAGAATACGGAAATAGAAATATATAAAATTTCAAAAAGTACTTCAAATATGCATCCTACAAAAATTCGTTAATTTTTCTTTAAAAAGAAAAAGCACATATCATGTAATGGTGTTTTTGAATGTAATCCTATTTTGATTAGCAAAGTAGATCGTACCTTCTGCTTTGAAATCCTCTCAAAAGGAAGTAAGACGAGAAGTATCCAGATGAGTCGCTTGCTGAAAGAAATGAATATTTCAAGAAGATCTTTGAACAAAGCAAGACAATGAAAATGATGAGCAAAGATATTTAAAATATGAAGAATTAAAGAAATGTTACGAACTACAGACTGAAACTTTCCACGAATTATTCGATAAGTGAATTATAAACAGCGACTAAAAAGTATTTTATTATTAATAAAATAGCATACTTTCTATCAAAGCTTTCAGTTTTTAAAACATATTTCATACATATTTTAAAGAATGCAGGTACTGATAAATAGCAATCTCATATTCGAACTCTGAATATCTTTTGATAATATAGGGGAGGTATTCAAATTGATATTAACCTAATTAAGATACTGCTTTCACTATCTACAAATTGTAAAATGACTCTAATAAATATCAATAATCAATTAAATTAAAATATAATAGTTTTCAGACTGCTTTTGTCTTTTTTTGGTGAAATAGATTTGTTGAATAATGATACTAAATGCTTTGTCATTTCAAGCAATAGAAATACTTTCAATCGAAAAAATTATCTAAATAAACTAATATTACTTCTTTAGTCTGTTTTATTGAAGCTAACAAGTTAGTCGCTTTAATCATTTTCAATATTTTTGATTAACAGATGGTGGAATAATATGAGTGTATTTTAATTGTTATTTTCATTACAATTAATTTCGTCTAAGATCATATTAATTTTTGATAATCAGATAATTCTAAGTGAATGCTCCTCTAATTACATAAAATAATAATGAGTTTGCATCACAAGTAAGTGAAGTATTTGTGCCCTCCAATATATTTAATTCAGCAAGAACAAATCGTGAGTATACTTATAAGGGATTGGCTGATAAAATTTTGAAAATCTACTTCATGCAAGCATCATTTTATTGAAAATTATAAATTCAAAATTATATTAATAATATAAAGTTTTAATTTTTAAAACTGCTAAAATATTTGATGAAAATAAAAGTATATTGATGTACTATATAAAACACAATTTTTTTATATAAAGTTAAGAACACTTTGACTTTATTTAGTATATTTCAAAATTTATAATTAATTGATAAAATTAGAATCATAACATAAAAAATTAAACTCATTTTAATCAAATTTATATTTCACGTAAAACAAAATTTATAATATTAATATTTTTGCTATTAACTTTAGTGATTTACTCCTTTTGCAATATTTAATTTATTAAAATAAAAATAAGTTTTATTTTAATTTATAATGTTTCGAAGTTAAAAATGTATAATATAATTATAAAAACATAATATGTTTTAAGCACAATTTTCAAACTTTACTTCTGAACTGAATTTCATTTTTAATAGTAGAGTTCATAAACTAAATATAAGAGTAATATTTTGCTTCTTTCTTTATTATTATAGAAAGAATATAGTAGAGTTTACGAATATCTTGACATAGTTGAATTTTATACAATTAATTTCTTGAATATATTTAAAATATAAATTTCAATGACAACAATCAGCTTTTAAATCCTTAATTACACAAAAGAATTAACTTAAGAGCCACCAGCTATAAGAGACTCCCAAAGACTTGGAAAGAAAAACAGAGCGACTACTTATGGCGAAAAATGGTTTTCATATATAATATTGGATTGTCCGATTTATTCAATTCTGTACCAGAACTTACTTTTTGTTTTTGGATTAACAATATTTCCAATTTAAAAGCGATTAAAGTTCTGCTGAACTCAATTAATGCCAAATCAAAACTTAGTAAAGCTGATATTTAAAAACTTGGTCAAAGATCAAAAATGTGAAGACAATGGTGATGATGCAAAAATCGAAAATGCTAATATGAAATCAAAAATAATTTATGCAAATTCTATTTGAGAATGATTGGCAAAATTGATCACTTCATATTTCAAACTTCAAAAAGCTGACGTTAATGAGATTATAAAAGAATTTCAAAATATAATTTCTAGAAAACAAAAATTTCATTCAAAAGTGAATAATAATATTTTTTTAATTAGAGATAGCCACATCAATGACATAAATGAGCATATATCTCGTCATTTTAGTAAATATTTAACAGTTTGAAGTATTAAAAAATATTTATAGGAAGATTACCCAGAATTAGCTTGAATCTCTGATTAAGCTGTATGCTACATTCTCAGGAAGAAGTTAAAGTATAGTTTTAAAAAGCTATCTCTTATATATAATAATTTATTTATAAAAAACTAAAAGTTTATTGAGTCTACACTTGTTAAATTGCTGTTGAATTCTAAAAGGTATGAGATGATGTTCTTAAATGAGTTCTCTATTAATTTCAAGCAAAAATCAATTTATGAGGGGTCTATCGGTAATAACTGATTTCAAAAAATTCATAAAGAGAATTTCGCCATGTTATTATGATCGGCTTTTCGATTAAGAGAATATAAGGATTACTTGTCACAACAGCAACTCACACTTCTGAGTCCTTCATTGTATTTATTAATAGCTCTCTTGAATATCGAACAAAATCTTATAATATAGAAAATCAAAAACTAATAATTATTTGAGATAATGCTTTTTTTTCATAAAAGTAAAGAAGTTAAAGAATTTTTAAGAAACACCAAATGACATGTTTTAACGATTTTCCCGTACTCTCTAGCACTCGATTCAGTCGAAAAGTTGATATTATTCATCAAACAAAATCTGAGTACTTTGAAGCACCAAGGACAATAAGTAACATAAAGTCTAATTATATATCTGAAATATAAAGTTGTAGCATGAGGATGATGAAAGAAATCTTGGATTTTGATACAGAATAAAAATTTTAAGAGGATTTGTGATGTCAAGTAATAAAGGAATAGTTGATAAGATTGATATTTTACAAAAAACTACTTGATAAACAAAAATTTTTCAATTATTGTTTAAATATCAATCTTGAAATTTTACAAATCAAAGATAATTTATAGAAAATGAACTTTGATTTTTTATTTAATTGGAATGTTGTTATGAATATTAATTTTTCTTCTATACTATGGAGAAGAGAATATTGGTGAATTTCTCAATTAATTCTAAAATTAAAATTCTTTTACTCAAATTTAACTTTGATTTATAAGATTATTTTTGTTTGAATCTTTACTAATAAAAAAATAATGCTATCATGTTTCAAATGAGTTTTAAGAAATTTTTAATCAAAAGCAGACTTATACGATTTACTGACATTTTACTGTAACCCAAAATAATAATCACTAATAAGTAGGATTGTATTTACCGCCCTTAAAGAAGACATCATTAGAATTTATGCAACAAATTGTTTCAGGAAAAAAGTAACTATAATAGTAAATATTTAATTACTAATTGGCTTTAGATAAAAACAAGTTAACTTTATTGTTGCTCTGAAGGACAAAGGATTAAGTAAAAAAAAACAATGCCGATTTTCCAAGAGATTAGTGATTTAAAAGAATATTTCCCGTCACTCAAACCAAAGTGTTTTCTAGAAAGAGAGTTTATGTGTGCAATCATATCTACTCTTAGCCCAAAAGACTCAATAGTTCTAATTGATGAAGCCAAGCAGTGTCTAAGAATCAAGAATGAAGAAGAATTCGCAAATTTTGCCAAAGTTAACTAAGCCATTTCAAAGAGATTTAATCAGTTTATTCACAAAAAAATATACAAATTTATAATGCGACATTTAATTAACAATATAGCTCATCCTAAAAAAGTACCATTTCTTTTAAAGGCGTCAACCAAACTGAAGAAGGAAAGAGCACAGATCAAAGAGTACTCAATGAATTAAAATGTGCTGAAAATAACTTCATTTCAACTCCTTCAGGACTGAGCACACAGGCTGATCAAATACTATCACATTATTCATTACCAAAACTCAAGATGCTTAAAAAAGATGATGTAAAGGAGTCTGCAGAGCCATTAATCCCAAAAAAAAAGTTTCTTCAGACAGAAGGAAATAGTTTTATAATACTTAAAATAAAGCCAAATAAAAATTTTTCTCAAATTTTAGATATAGTGAATGCTTTTTACTCTTATTTTTTATTAGAAATTTCTAATTTGCTAATTATAAAGCTTATTAAGTTTTAATATACCGAAAAATCTTTTTAAATACTTTCTTATGATTTGTTCCGAAAGTTATTTTTCATTAAACTATTCCATTCACATAGATTAGAATAAGTATCAAATTATGAATATAGTTTCTCAAATTAATTTTAAGTCTTCAAATCACTTTAATTATTTATCTAGAACAAACTTCTTCATGATTATTCTAATTATAGCCAACAGTTGGAATGAGCATAAGTAGCTATTTTTCTTTTTAATTTTGTTTATTTTCTTTTTCAAATCGAATAATGAAGATAGGCAAAGGTAAACAGAAAATGGCCATTTAGTTTCATAACTATCGCCAACAATTGCTCTGAAGTTAGCCATTACAAAGGAGAAAATAGCTCTCGATCAGAACTCAAAATAGTAGGCCAATTAAGCTTCACAAGCATCATCCTATTTTACTTTATGATGACTGTGGCCTATCTAAAGATTGAGCTTTATTCATAGACCAGAGAACAAGTGAAATAATCTCATTACTATCTTCTAGAAATAAGTTCACCATAGAAGCTTATAAATTCATGAATTAGTAAATCTTCTTGACCTTCCTTAAAATAGATTAATGCCTCACTATTTTTAATCACAATCTTTAATAATAAACATTCCTCTTGATTACTGTATAATTATTATTTATTAATCCTATCCTCCACTAATTTTTTTCTCTTATTTATTTTCTTCCTCAAGAAAATAACTGACACAACAGGTATTAAGTGTATTTGCATTCAAATCTCAACTATTTATAAAGCTTAGTAGCTCTTTTGCTTAACCTAAACAAAATAAAATGCTCATTGATATAATTAAGAAAAGTCTATATTTTATCTTCATTTGCATTTTTTTAAAAAGAAATATTCCTCTTGGTAACTTTTCCTGTAGTTTTCATTATAATAGTTTTTAATTTTATCGTTTGGATATAAAACGGTTACACCGAAAGGTTAAAATTAGAGATTAAATTCTTTCTCGAAAATTTCAACCTTTATGTGTAACCGTTTTAGTATCTACCTGTCTTCTTTTAAATTTATTTATAAGAATTTAGTTTAGAAGAATTAAAAATTACTTGATTAAATCTTATAATAGAAATAAAATAATAGTTTTCAGAAAAGTCTTCAATTTAATAAGTAAATAATAAGTTGAAATGAAATTGATTCTATATTTAAACTTAAATCTGCCTTTATTTTACTATTTAAAAGTTATAATATAAAGTTACCTAATCTATTTATTTTTTTACTAAAATAAATGAAATTTGATAAGTTTATTTTTCTTTTACAAAATGTTTTAGATTATTATGACTTAAACTAATAATTTCAGCAAATTCATACTCTTACTATAAATAATACTGCTAGTAGATATTTAAATGCTAAGACTGTTATCCAAATGCATTTTAGTTAAACTAAATACATTATTGATCTAAAATGGAAAGAAACTTTCATAAGAAATCAAAGCATATTTAAAAATTCAGTTATAGTTTATTTTTTAGTTTAATGTCAAGCTTTGTTATATCATTTTCATGAATATTAATATAAAAAAATCGAGACAATAGTATGATGTTTCGTTTGTATTGAATAATTAAAGTCAAATCTGCTTTTGTTTCAATAATTATCTCGAATTAAAAAAGAAAAGAGTTTTAGTAAAGAATTATAATATAAACAACTTTTTTCATAATATTATTATCAAATGCATTTAGTTAGAATTCAGATTTTTTTTATCTTAAATTTTAAAATTCATTAAAAATATTTGGATTAAAATTATTTATAAATTTTTTATTAGCAAGAATATTTCAAAAAAATTTTGAATAATTAAAAAATAATTTAAATATTTATATTTAAATTTTACTGGTACCTCGGTATTTAAAAATTAGAACTACTCTATTTCATAAAGTGATTAATCTTTATATTTTATTATAATTAACAAGCCTATTTAACTTGCTTTAATAATATGTATAAACTTATTTTATGATTCAATTTTTATTGATCATTATTCTTAATTTTGCTAATTTTTATTTGATAACTTAAACAGAATATATCAACATCTTTTCTATGAAAATTTTTTAACTAAATTTTATTAATGTTAACTGTTATATTATTGATTACTAATATAATAAAATTTAAGTAAAACTGTATACATTTTAACTCACTGGTTTAAGCACTATTCTTCATTTCTTAAAAAAAATCATTTTTTTGAAATACACAAATATTAAATGCAATGTTTGTGCTCAAACTAATGAAAAATTAGATGGAGTTCGCAAATAGGGATCAATCAATTATCTGTAATTCTGAATTGGCAGTACTAATGCACAATATATTAAGTTTGCTATTGAGCACTCAAATAAAATTATTAGTTTAATGTATCTATCTGCTATACAAAATATATTTTAAAAGTCAAACTGATGTTTAATTACACCAAATAAGCAATAAATTTATCTTTCTTCATTTATATTTATTACTTACTCCCATTTCCGCTTATATACTTTCATGTTGTCTTTGTAAAACTTTTCATCTTTAAGAGTGAGTAGGTCTACAAAATAGTTAGACAACTATTGCTTATAAATGGTTTCATATTAAAATGCTTTATCAATTATTATATATTCTCATGACTATTAATGTGCTAAATAATGACTTCCCAAACTATATCATTAATTTTTAATAGTATATTCAAATTATAAAATTTTAGATGTATTTGGTTCGTTAATAAGTAAAATTCTGCTAAATATTTTCTCAAAATTTTGAATATAATAACAAGCTTAAAGTTATACCAATTCTATTTAATAAATACTTTTCATCTTTTCAAAATTCAAGAACGCGACTTCTTATTAATTTTTGATTTCTGAAATTAATTCATGATTTTTTTTTAAATTATTTATTCAAAATTTTATAAAACTACTCCAACGCAAGCATAATTTTAATTTATTATTCGATCTAAAGTAATTAGCTTGAATTATGTTGGTCTATTTATAAGCAATCTTATGATCTCTTTAAGTATTTTTAGTACAAAACTTTAAAATGTTATTCAGAACTATCAAACTAAATCTGACTGAGCATTATTTCAAAAATTTCTTATTTCCTTTATTCACAAAATATAAATCAAATTAATTTTTTATTTGCATTTTTGCAGTGATATTTATTTTTTGAAGAAGATTAAAAAATTTTGAATAACAAATGCCATAATCTTTTAGAAATTAGATCTTTATTATAATTTCTAATTGTGAAATAAAGTTTTTTTATAAACTGCACATTGATCAAGAGTATCAATTTTTGGGTTATTTGACACTAATTAATTACTTATTCTATAAAATAAAACAAGCATTTTACTTCTCAAATCTCTTCGTGAAGGAATCAAAAATTCGCATATGATACATGAAAACTCACTTTCTTAACCAGGAAGAAAAGACATAATACTGAATGCTCAAATAAAACAATTTTATCCTAACCAGCTAAATATTCATGAATGCTTTCAATAAATTGATAGATTTTTATCTTTTTTTAAAAATATTGTTACTTGTAAAAGTTTATAAAAAAAATAATACGAAAGATTTTTATAGCAACTTTATCATTATTCTGTTTATTTTCATTCCCTCTGTTTTTCATTAAATTTTAAAAGTATCTGTTTTTATTTTATTAATTTTCTTAATCAAAATAAAATTTTCAAAGAAATTATGAAATTTAAGCAATTTGCATTTTTTACTGCTCAATCTGAATACTTTTAATTACTTTAAAGCAAACTAGAAATTTTGTTTAGATTCTTTGGCATCATTTCTTTTTCTTAAAATAAACAAATTACATAATTTCAGCTTAAAAATTTATAGATGCTGACATTCAAATATTAATAATATAAATATACAATAATTCTAATAATATTTAATGTAATTATGAATTTAAATAAAATGAAAATAAATAAACAAAGAATAAGAAAAAATAATGTCCTATTTGATAAGATATACCTTCAAGATCTGGGCTAACTTTTATTATTCCTTTATTTATTTTTTCATTCTTATCCTTTTTCTCTTCCTTATCTTTTACCTTTATTTCTTCTTTATCTTTATCAATTTGTTTTCTTGTAATCTCCTCTTGCAGCATTTTTCTAATTGCATTGATTGTAACAACATATTGCTTAAAATTCTAAATTAATTAATTTAGATGATTAAAAATAACTTAACTCTAAATATAAAGTATTAGTCTGATAAAGAGCAAAATACAATATAGGTTAATTATTTGTTCTTAAAAATAATAAATTAAATCAAAATATTTTAAAATGAATAGGAAAATTCATAAATTACTTAAAACTAGTTTTTATTTATCGATCAAATAATCAGCTCGTTCATTAAAATTACAATTTTATTTATTAATCATTCCTCAAATTAAATATTTTTAGCATGCGGAAGACTTCTAAAATTATAGATTATAAGCATTTATGATCTAAATCTTATAACTTAAGCATCAATTACCATCTATACATTTATGTTCATGGAAATTGGTTACAAGGAATTTAAATAATTTAATTTTATAAACTTATAGAGTTTCGACCAAAAAAACTTAAATTTGCAGAACTTATTTTAAATTATAGATTTAATATTCTTCAATTTAATCATATATTGTTTTTTATTATTATTATTTAAACTAATTAAAATATCGAGTCAATACAACAATTTTAAAAGGGATTAAATCAGTACAATAAAAATCAATAAACACTTTTTGATAAATAATGATATTCTTTACAACTGAGCATACAATAGTTTTAAAAAGTCGACCAAGCTTTAATGAATTAGCAAAATCAGAAACAATTTAAATTGAATCATCTATGGACATTCATCTTGTACGGTTCAAATTTAGCTTTAATTCGAAGCAAATTCATTTCTCTCTCCATTCATAAATATTTTATATTTTGATAGAAATTAAATTTAAATACCAAGAGAGTCATTATCAAAATCCAAAAACAAACTTAATTCAATTTAAATGATAATAAAAATGTTCACCATAAATAACGAGTCTATCTACTTTAGAGTAAATACATAGTCGCAATAAAAAGAGGTTGACTATCCAAAAATGCACTTGAAAAAAGATAATAACACTTGTTCCTATTGAAATCAGAGATTGATCTACCTTAAACACAAATTAATCAGATACTAATTTGAGGATTATGATTCAAAAGAGTGACAAGCAAACACATAATCTATCAATTTATGTAGCTGAGTTTATTCTAAAAATTGCTAGAAGATTCTTCCAAAGCAATAAAGCTAAAAAGGCGACAAAATTTCTAAAAGAGATTGAGAGAAGAAGTCTACTACCTCTCCTATCAAGTGGAATAAGGTGACAAAGTTGATGTAATTTACTTATACCAGCCTCTATAATGAAGATATCTTCAATCTGTGCTAAATATCATATTAGCATCGAAGCATTCAAAAAGATCATCAGAGAGCTAAACGATAATCCCAATGCAAAAATCAATTTAAACAAAATTAATAATAGTGCATGGAAATGGAAGATTACTCTTGGCTTTATTGAGGTAATCAGAGATTATATTGAAGCACCAAAGAGAAGTAGTCCTGAGAGAATACAAAAGTATATTTTAAAAGCAAACAATAAAAAGGCTCCATATTTAAACTAAATTCCTCTCATTTGCTTTTATAATTTCGCATTCTATTCTATTTATATTTGATTGCCTTATATTCACTGAAACTATCGAACTTTACAAAGTCCTAGCTAGTACACATATTTGGTTTAATTTTTATATAATAAATGAGTTATTGGCTCCAAAAAATCCTCGACTACTTATCCTTACTTTGTTACCTTTTAAACTTTGAATTATATTGCCTCAATATAGAAATATATACCTAGTTGATTATTTTAAACGAAAATTTTAATTTGATGTAATATAAAATGTTGATTTCTGAGAAACTCAAGTTAAGTAAAGCCTTATACATATATGATAACAAAATTAAATATGATGAATAAATTCAAATATAAATAGCTATATGTTGAGGTTATTGAAATAGGGCTACTCTGAAAAATTACATATCTTAATTAATAATTTTTTGAATTCTTGATACAACAGTAGACAGGACACAGTGAGAGAGATTCTGAGATAATATAAATAAAGATTTGACAAAATGGGCAATTTTGTCACGGAAATTTTTTGAAAAATAGCTCTTTAATTTAAATGAGTCTTTATCTCGTGATTCGCTTTCTATAAAATTTAAGGAATTTTTTCATCTATAGGCAACTTTCTGTAATATTCAATTAAATGCTTTCCTCCTTGATATTAATTATATATAAAGATTTGTCATATTTACAATTTTACTTTTATTGTTGTTGCTTTTTAAGTACTCAATAATCAAATAGGTAATGTTTAATTATTACCAAATGAGCTTTCGCATCCACTGGATCATAATATATCAAATATTTTTCCTGCTTCTAATTTTTGGTTTTTATTTGGTTGTTGCTTTAATTTCTAACTAAAGTTATTCTTTTTCTATTCTAACATCGTTTTCCGATTTTTTTCTCAGTTTTATTCCTCAATTCTTTTAGGATACGTATCTCCTTTTTTCGTTAAGAAACTATATTTTCCTTAAAATTTTCATTATATATTGTGAGTTGAATAATTTTTTTCTATAAATTATGGTTTTCTTAAGCAAATGTTTCACTTTTAAATTTTTTTCTATCTTTTTATATTAGGAATTTCGTTTTTATCCAAGTCTGAACTTTTAAGATCATCAATAGTTTTGTTACTATATGTATTTTTATTTCCATACCCCTACTCTCAGTGGTATACTAGGGATAATATGCTAGAACAGTAGGACAGTTGGTTCTAAGATCTACTAAGAATCTATGTAGAATCTCGATGAATGAGAGAAGAAAAGATATAATAATATTTGATTAATCCACGATAACCTCTTTATACTCCATGATTATGTGTCAGTTGGGCTGATATTTGATAAATTTTAATCTAATATCAAGTGGAATTTTCAGAAGTCCTTCGTTGATCTTCGAGAAAATGGAGGAATTGAACATGTAAAAGAAGGATTATCCATGTTTGACAGGTTGACCATTTTTAAGTGTTTGAGATATTCTTTTGATAGGATTAAGCAAGATATAGCTAGATTTATTCATAATGTTGAATCAATATATAGTAATCAGAATTGTTCATAATAATCAGTTTAAATCGATTTTAAGAGAATAAGTTTGAATGTTCAAAGACAGATTATGTACAAGCTTCCATAATTACTTCTTTGACTGGCATACTTGATTTATATTAACATGTAATATCTTATGGATTCAGATATCTTTATAAAATCGTAGATTGTTTTACCAAATTAGAATGAATCATTCCATTGAAGGATAGAGCAACAAGATGTACTGGATACATTCAGCAAATATATTACAAATTATAATGATCAGATAATTCTGCAGACTGATAAAGGAAGCAGAATACAAAATTATATAACAAACAAATTATGAATTGAGATTAAAATCCAACAATTTTTTGAACTTCTTATAGCCCTAAACATTAGAGTGCTGAAGAAGTTATTAACAGGATAGTTCAAAGTTTTTAATCTAGAAGAGGACCACCATAAAGGATAATTATTGTTTGGACGATTTTATATGTGAATTTTTATTGTATTATAAAAATATACTTCTTTCTACCATAAAGGTTTTCTCCTTACAGATCAATGATGAATAATAGTAAAAAAGGACTTATAAAAAAGGAAAACACCTTAAAATGAATGCTAAAAGCAAAAGTTGTATTTTATACCTATCCTGATAACAGTTATGTAAGAATCTCAAATTACATTAAAATTATTGATAGTGAGATTGTCCGTTTTCATCTGATAAGAGGATCACAAAATTCATTAATAAGGGAAAATGGATAGCTGATAGAAAGTGAATTGACAGCATTAGAAACTATTGTAAGATAAAGATAAATGGATAGCATTAAGCAAGAACATTTCATAAATAATTCTATACGGAATAGAGAGTGAAAAAATTTAAGTAAAGCCTAAGATAAAATAAAAACTGTATAATTGTTAAATTCATACTTAAATACTAGAAAATTTATAAGGTAAGGGATTTAAATATTTTTAATTAAAAATTATTTAAAAAGTTAGATAATCATGTCCTTAACTGGAAGTGAGTGAGGTTATGATTAGCGAGCCCCCCCTATGAAGACGTACACTTGCACCTAATTGATGAATACACTTTTGAATGATGAATAATTGCATTTGATTGATGAACACTTGCACTTAAAGGACAGAAACTTGTATAAATCTGCTGGACATCCTCTTTGGCAAATGGACATTTACACCTGACAGACGGACTCGCAACTTGATAGATAAACGCCTTATATTCATTCAAGGTTTTTCGTCTAATTTTCTTTCAAGTAAAAATAATTCTAGTTATCAGTAATCTTCATTATTTTTATTTATTGATCAATATAAATCATAAATAGCTCAATATTTTTATTTAATTGAAAAAATATTTCTTTAAGAATAACTGAACTAATTTAATAATTAAATTTTTTGGAAATTTAACAGACAATGCAGTAATCTCAAAGCTGAATGTAAGTCAAGAATGAACTAATTCAATGAAAAAACTATGAATCTGATCATGAATCAAGCTTTTATATTTATATATGGATCAAGATTTCAAGATAGTAGGAAAGGTTTCAAATCAAGTGGAGAATTATTGAGATATTTTTATTCAATTTTTCATTATTTCATCAAATATCAAGATTATCTTTAGATATACAATTCAAGGAAGTTTCCGCGATCTGAAGGTAATTTGAAGAATCTTTGATCACTACAATCAATTTAATGATTTTCTTGAGGACAAATAGTCAAAGTCGAATAAATCATCCAAAAATTAGAAATGAAGCATGTTACTTTTATTTAAAAAAATTAAATTGAAGATGACCCAACCCTTTCGACAAAGAAACTAAAAATTTAAATTAATTCTGAATTTGATTTGAACTAAACAACTATTTTTAAGTATTTTAAAGAAATGTATATTCTTCAAAAGTATAGTTAAAGTAGAAAATCGAAGAGCCACAAATAAAAATGGATGAAAATTGGCATCTTAGTCATTTTAATGATACAAATTTCTATGATATATTTTTTTCAGATGAAACAACATTCAATCTTAATCATTTGTCTGGAAAAAATTATTAAAAACAAAGATAATTTTAATCATCTCAAAGAATAAAGGAGAGAAAATTGTAGAATGGGTGTCATTAATGCATACAGCAAAACAATCTATATTAATTTGGTGAGAATTTTAACAATGAAGTTTTAACAACTTTATCAGAAGAAGTAGTAAAACTGAAGGAAATAAAAGTATTAAGAAATTATAAACCTTCAAAAGTATAATACTAAATATAATTGTATCAAAGAAGCACTTATATTCTATCATTAGAAAAAACTAAACTGATTGATTGGCCCCATAATTAGGAGATTTAAGCTCAATTAAGATTATTTCGGCAATTATGAAAAAGAAGAGAGAAGGAAGAAATTTTACAGCATTTAAAGTTTGAAAAATGAAATGTATAATATTAAGGGGATTCAAGAAATTTAAACGATTGAAAAATTAGTTTGAATATTTAAGATAGTATTGATGACTGTCTTACATAAAAAAGAGAGTTAGTAATTATTAGTTTAGATTTGAAGATAATTAATTAAATTTTTATTTTTCATAAATAGACTAACTAAAACTGAAATAAAATTACATTTGCCGTAATACCCTTTATCATTTTACTCAATTTGTGAAGGGAAATGACAATGGTCAAATTTTATTTTAGAGGGAGAATGACAATGGGGAAAGGACAGAGGATATTATAGTAATATTAAAAAGAAAATGATTGCACTCATTCAGAATCTAACCAGGGGTGTTTTTACTACTTAAGTCTTTAACGTTCCTATTTGTACAGTTAATTCACCACCGTAATTTATGCTAAGAACTTGAGCTAGAGTAATTAGCATCTTTCTAAAATTAGAATTCAATGAATAAATTTTAGTTAAATTGATGAAAAATCTAAATAATAATATCAGAATCAATCAAATGAATAATTCATTCACTGTTCCAAATCTAGAATTTAATTAAACAATGATCAAGCATTAATGAATTCGATTTAAAATCAACTCCGATGGTTAGCAAGTGGTGCTCATAAAAAATTAATCTCTATGAACTTGGAAAGCAAACATGATTTTTTAAAATCTCAAACCAACAACACAAATTCTATCCCTATTTTGGCTTAATAAACAGATATTTGTTTTTATCAAAATTTAAAATTCACAAAGAAAGGCGACTTTAATTAAATAAGGTAACTTAAGTAAAGTGAAAGTGTGCGCCAATTAAGAAGGCAGTCGGTTTGTAATATTAAAAAATCTCCTGATGTTTATCAATTCATAAAATAATCATCAATTTAAATAAAGCAAGTTTAGTTATAAACGTTTAGAATTAATTATTTAAAAAAAATACTTAATTCACATTATTTTAATTTTATTTATCAAAATAAATTTATTAGCATATATATATCAAATAAAAAAATTGATTCACTCATAGTTGATTTTGTTTGTTTAATATCTCGAAAAATTAACCAAAGTTTTTTCTCAAAACTCATATGAGAATATTATTTATTATAATTCTATTTCAAAAATGTAATTTTATTATTAAGTAAAAAGCTTAAAGAGACTTAAATACTTTTACTTTAATCTTTAAAATTTGTTTCTATAAATTTTTTATAGTTTACTTTTATTTTTATAACTATATTTTGTAATCAAAAAGGTTTATAATGCAAACTCTTTGCAACATGATTTCTTATGCAAATTTTTAATTATTTATATTAATATTTAAAAGAATTTATTTTAAAATTCGGTAGTAGTAATCTATAACATTTCTGGAGTTTATAATTCTAAGGCGTGTTTAATTTATTATTGTGATGCTGATTATTCAAAGATTTAAAATTTAGTCAAATTATTATATAATTGAGGATGTAGCATAAAATAATGCTTATTAAAATAATCAAGAAAACTCTTACATGTTGCTGAATGATTGCTGTTTTTGCTAGACTTTTAAAGTTGTTCTGGAGTTCATTAATTTTATTTCAGAGTCTGTGTAGGTATTTTTCATAATTCTAATGTTTTTCCATAAATTTCTTTTTGAACTAGATAGGATTGACTTTGTTTGGCCTCTTCTTTGCTTTGATTTAATATTCCACTCCAATTTAAAATTGTCTTTAGCTTAAATTCTATTTCTGAATTCATACTTGCTTCAAAAATAAGTTTCAATATTTGAAAAATGCTCTCCACTCATTTATCAGAATAAATTTTAATATAAGATAAAGGCTCATATCTTAGAATCATATCAGTTTTAGCTTCACTTGTAATAACTTGGTTTGCCTTATTAGTCATTTCATTCAAAGTGCTCTTGAGATTATCATATTCTTTATCTAGTTGATTCTTAACTTTTTTAAATGTAGATTTATCAAAACTCTCTTTTTCAACTTCTAAGTACTTCATTTGCTCTTGAAGTATGATGAGCAATTTCTCTAATGATTCTAGAGTAAATATATCTTTTTTTAGCTCACTCTCCAGTTCGATCATACTTTTAAGTGCTAAATAAGGAGATTTTGAATGAAATTCTCAATAAAGTTCATCTTGAGAGTCGTCATCATATTTATTGCACATAATCGCCTTTTGATCTCAAGGAAACTGTGTGCACATCAACCTATCAAATCCGATCTTAATATTTTTAATAATATCCTTAACATCTCATAATTTATTAGTAATCTCAACATTATAAACAGTTGCATCAAGAACCTCAATTAGATCAATATTTTTAATGGACATTAGATCCTTAGTTTTTTCTTCGTCAAAGATTGTTTCTCTTAACGACTCGTCTAACCATTGCAATTTTTCAATTGCATTTTTGACAGTTTTTACGCTAAATGGTATCAATATCGGTTTGTCTTGCTCTTTACTTTTATAATATTTTGCCTTTATAATAGAATCCTCCTTATTATTGCTTGACTTGCCTATCACTATGTTTCCTCCCATGATTGATTAAATTTATTAATAATATAAATGTAAGTTTCGACACTCTTATATAGTCACGGGGTTTTGGGGTTTTGGGGTTTTGGGG
>JAQGFW010001265.1:0-10778 GCA_030463445.1 Euplotes aediculatus
CCCCAAAACCCCAAAACCCCAAAACCCCAGACTATAATAACCCAATTGAAATATAAAAGTTTTATAGCCAGCTAAATTAAGATTTAGATAGTAAATTTAAAAATACGTTTTTTCTCTCAGTAAAAATCAATTCTGAAGGTGTTCAAATGTAAAGCTCTAATTGAATCGATTCCTTCAATAACATAAATTTATTTTTTCTTACTTAAAACATTACAGTGTTGAAATATCAAAATTAAGCATTTATGAAATATAAATCAACATATTTAAAATGTTGAAATTCTATTTAAAAACTCAAATTTATTTTCATTCAAATATTTAGTTCAGACAGAGAGGTTCAGGAATGGCTTACAGATGATGAGGTTAAATAAAATAAAAGGGAGCTAATTTTGATTAGGCCAAACGAAAATAACTAATTAACTCTTTATTGTCAAAAGTATCACATTAAAAAAGTTTCCACTAATTTCAAAAATTGAATCTTATCGATATTATAAACTAACAATAAAGTAAATTTCAATTTGATTAATTTATTGATATTCAAAAGTACTCATAAAAATGTAGCTTGACAAGAAGAATATTTAAAGAAACTATATTCAAATAATTTAATTAAGTGTTTTACGATGCAAAAGTAAATTTATCTATGGATCATAGCAAATAATAAAACCAATTTTCGTTATTACAAATCAGAGGATATGTAATTTCTAATAAAACTGCAGTAATTTGCAAGTAACTAGAAGTAAAGGATTTATTGAAAATGTGCGAGGAAGACTTCATAAAATTTAGTCAAGTTGTGAAATTTACGAATATCAGCAATTAATTTTGATTCAAGCTTAAGCGTAATTTAATGAAATTAAATGAAGAAAGATCTAGAATAGCTATTGTATTCACTTATGCTATGCAAGATATACTATTAAATGTAGATTTTGAATGCAATGAGACTGTACTGCCAGTTAGATCTTGATATTAAATGGAATTGAAAGAACCTATTCTTGATGATTGAGAGATTGAAAGAGAACTATATTCCTCCTTAAACAACATAAGAATTATATAAATAATAAATCATTCTTTCATCATAATTTAAATTCCTTCATATTGAATCCTGCTTAGCTCCAGTCTTTCTTTGGATTCATTTTCTGAATACTGATTTGAGAGTTATCATTATAAAAACTAATTTTGCTTTCCTCATTAATCTGACTCAAATCAAGTTTTCTATTTTTCCCCTGATATTCAATATTTTGCCTTGTAAATGCCATTTTTGATGTTTTAATCTATTTTATTAATAACTATTCTTACATTAGATTCTTTATTTTGAATATTCACTTCTGGATTCGGCTTGAGAGTCTAAATTAAAAATAAATAAAATATTTGAGATCAGTGGTTCATATCTAAATATCAACAAGCGAATAAAAAGTTTTATAAAGAATTACTGAGGCTGGTTTTGGAGCAACTTTATCACTTGAACATCTCCTGACTATCCATTTAACAAAAGTCCGGACTCCATCAACTATAGTATTTAATAAGGGAACTTACTGAAAATAATTGAAACAGCAACCATGCTGTTTGAAGATAGCACCCACATGTAAATAGAGGTGATTGTTGGAGTCCAATCTGACTCGCTGTTGAGAAATATTAAAGGAAGTATCAAGCAGATAAAGTAGGTCTCGTTGATAATTTCAATCATATTTGTTTTTCTTTCCTCAAATGGCCGCAAATAGATTGCATAAAGAACAAAGACTAACTGAATGAATAATAAAATACCAATCAAAATCTTTGAAGAAGTAGAAACAAGGCAAATCAGCAACGTAATATAAATTCATTTCCTTACAAGAAGCACAACAATATAGAATTGAGCTGGTTTTTGTTGTTTTATCCCGAGGAAGAACTCTCCAAGCTTATTGTGACTATCTTTATTAATCTTGTAAGAAGACAATACTAAATATAGTGTGAATAAAATAAATGAAATGTATAAGAGCAATAAAAAGATTGCTACGAAAGTAGATAGGATATGTAAAGTACTTTCTATGTTAAATTTGTATATCTCATATGTTGAGAAGATCAAAATCAGTTGAGACATTTCGATGAAATTCCTAATATAAAAGCCAAATGTCAGAAAGTTGTACAATTTACATAACAGTTGTTTAATAAATATCACAGGATATTTACAGCAGCCTTCCTCATTAACTTTAAATATCTTATTTATAAAGAACAAACAGAGGTGTATTGGGATTAGTCAAATAATTCAAATTACCATTGGATAGATGTTAATAATAGAACAATCAGAATTTATATTGAAATCAGTTAGTGAGGAAAATGTCAGAGGGAATTCAAAAATAGAAAATATTGTCGTTATGAACTTTATTTTATTCAATGGGATATAGCTGTAAATGTTGATTGTAAACTTTAAACCTTTGATTACAGTCTTCACATCTTGAGGAATATATGATTGAATAAGTAGAATTAGGAATAGCATCTGTATGTTATGTATCATCGACCAAAAACTTGCGACTGATGTAGATGTCGTTAGGTTTTGAAGGAAAGACATTCAAAAGATTGATAGAATAATTCACATAACCATTGTCCTCAGAGCCTGAGCAGTTGTGGAGTTAGAACTTTGAGCAGTTGTTGAATTTGAACTTTGAGCAACTTTTGGCGTTGAAACTTGAATAATTCATGCTCCAGATGTCTGGGTATAACCAGAGTTTCAAGTTGCTCAAACTGAAGAACTTGAGCTAGATCATATTTGACAGTTTTGCACTTGACATTTATAGATGGTGAGCTTGATGAGCTTTTGGACTGGATTGGAAACCCCTGAAATTATTGAAGTAACATAAAAATCAAACTCTGTATCTGTACTCACGCTTGGAGCAGTTATTGATAAAACTCCAGAATTAGGATTAATCGAAACCCAAGATGGAGCAGTTGATGATCCATAGTTGCTGATACTATAGCTAATTGAAGTCGTCCCGCTAAATGAACAACTTAAATCTGGAGTGGTTGACGCAGAGTTGTCCTCAACAACAGAAATTGATTCAGTGAGAACTTGATAGTAAATATCAGATGTAGTAGTTGTTCCTGGTGTATATGTAACTGATAGGTTTGTATAACTTCCAGCAGTAATTGTAAATGGAGATCCAGGACCAAGGGTAACTCCAGTTTCAGAACTGATGGAATATTGACTGGCAATAAGCGTTGTCATTGACCATGAAGCTGCCGTAAAGTATATGTTTGTACTTATCGACTGAGTTGTAAACTTTGCAATATATCCGATACTTGCCTGCTCTCCTCCAACAATGAACCTATATAATGCAGAATTTTAACTTACCTGCCTGAAGTCGGTTCAACTGCTCACCCGTCAAGCTCATTTCCAGAAAAAGATTTAATTGTGAACGCAGAGGTCGAAATGGTATAAATTAAAAGCGATAATGGACTAAGAGTTGTTACTATTATATAATCTTCATTAATAGCTGATCCCCATACATAATTAACCGACCTGCTTGATATGTACCTCGTTCCAATTACACTTCCAGTTGAAATTGACAAAGTTGTAAAGTACATATATGTTGATGAACCATAAAGGAAAAATGAATATATGCTTAATCCGTCTGAGCTTATAAATGATTCTGAACGTCCCCCAGTTCAAGTTCCTGAACTTCATGACATCTGGTTCGCCCAATCCACCGAGGTTGAGAGAAACGTTACTTTGTACATGTGCAGAGCATATGGAGAAGAGGAAGAAGCACCAAGCATAAAGATTTGAGTTGGAGAAAGCATAAGATGACCCCAGCCATTCTGAATATTGGTAATTAATTGGTACTGAGCACTTGAAGTAGAAAAAGTATATTTGAATATTTTTGCATTATATGGTGATGAAGAATCGTATCCAATAAAATAATAGCCTGAACTATCAGCCAACGGCCAGATTTTAATATCATCTGATTGTCCGTCTATGCTTGCACTATAAAAATTATTCATAAAATAAAGATAATTTAAAAGTCATTAAATTGATTTAGAGTTATACCGAATGGAGTTAAATTTGAACATATAATAATAAAATTATTTATTTAACTATTTTAAATTCTGTTAATATATTATTCATTATCATGCTCGTTTTAAGCTTTGCTAAATATTCAAAATACGGTTTGAATACAGAATCTAAGTATTTTTGAACTCTCCTTTTACAAATAGGATAATATATTCAAAATAATATTATATATTTGAATGGCATAAGAAATCTATAAGCAAATTATCAAAATAATGATCTATATTTTTAGTATTTAAAAGTTATGTTAAATTAAAAGCGAAATAAAAACTGATAGCAAAAGTAAATAAAATTTCTAAATTCTAATTTCTTTTTAATTCTTCAAATGAATCAATATTACTCACTGTAAAGTTGGAGGTTGAAATTAGTTCACTATTTAAAAACAAATCGTAAATTGTGAAAATCTAAATAAAATAAGATTTTAAAGATTTAATTTAGCACACATTTAGAGCATTCAACAATCAATGTTGTTGCAGTGAATTAAAGCTATGCAATTTAACTATTTCTTAAGATAATTGATTTTGAAGATGAATAAATTCATTTGATACAACTCAAATACTTTTGAAAACTTTCTATACAGCAAAGTAGATGAATAAGCTGAAATATTTATTTTCAGCCATGGTCCTAAAATACTTTATTAAATTTATTTGCAAAGTATCAAGTGAATTATGAAGTTTGAATCTACAAAAAGTTTCTTGTATATTTATGTTTCTCGTGCATAAAACACCAGTGATAAATATTATACAAGTTACTGAATTTGTACTGACAATTCCAATGTGTAACAGATTATTTTATGTCAATATTTTCAAAAAACAAAAAGTTTATTAGAGAAAGCAGTCAATTGCTCTCTGGTTTACAGAGTGGAATTCATACATTTACTTAATCTAAAACTGTTGATTTTAAATAAACTGAACATGCATAAGCCAGTAATTAACCCTGACATTTCTTTAACTGAATAACAATATTAATCTTAAAAAAAAGATTTGAAGTAGTCATAAACTCATTATTATTAGTAAAGGAAAAATCAGACCAAATAATGAAGTTTTATTCTCGATTTACAGAGACACAAAAAATATTTGAATACTAGTAATGAAGGATTCATTTTGACCATAGCTCACAATAAAGCTTGAAGAGATGAACAATCATATTGATGAATCTTTAACGTCTATCAGTTTTCCCACAAACAATTAGCAAACATGAAGTCAGAGATATAATATTTAGCATTGGAAAGGTTAGTGAAACCAGAGCAGCTTTCAATTTTAATTATAATTCTTCAAATGAAATACCAATAAAAAAAACTTTATCTAGTTTAAAATACAAATTGTAAATTATATTAAAATAGAATACAATTTTACTATTCAGTAAATTATAGAGCATCTCCATCAATATTAATTGAGTAAAATTAAATTGCTTATAAAGCTACCTCCATTAGTGAGATTGCTTCATAAATTTTCAAAATTTAGTCTTTTAATTTGGCTTAAAGTAATTTTAACAACAACAATCCTTCTACATAATTACTGAGAAATAAATGACGATGGATTTCAAATGCTATATATTTATGACAACAAATCTGAAGAAAAAAAGAGGGAATAGCTTTGAATTAATTCCATTGAGCTTAATTTATATTGTTTAATTAAAAAGAATGTTCTCTATAATACTCAGTTTATCAGAGAAAAATAGACTCATTTCCACTATGAACTTTTTAAATAAATTATTAATAAAATTGTCGAATAAACAGATTAATGAATAGAAAATTTTATAAAATTTATATTCAATAAATCTTAGATTAAGGAAAAAATGAATAATTTAGCATTGATTATTTGAAGATGAAAGTAAATATTTATTGAATGTTTATCATGACATTTTTAGTATTGCAAATAGGAATTTTACCAAACTTGCTTAGCTTATTCAGTGAAGAACACTATGAAGTATTTTTTATGTTTTTGTATTAAAAATACTAAAAAGAATTAAAAAAGTTTTTGAGATCATATTATTTTGAATATCTTATACACTTCAGGAAATCTACTTATTATATTTCTGTTTAAGTGATAAAAATAGAATAATCGAAGATTTATTTGACGAATGAGTAATCACCATCAAAGCTAAATAAATTCACTGTCATTGTGCCATTTACTATTCTCAAGATCTAATCTCTCTTAGAATAAATAGCTTCATTTAATTTTAATTTGATTTATTCAATCACAATTCTGTGGACGAACAAGCACGATAAATCTATTCAATATGGATTCAAAATAAAACAAAGTTGTCGTTGATAAATACATCTATTTTAAGTTAAGATAAGCAATTATATAAGTAACAAATTCTATATAAATTTTTTGACAATAGTTAACAAAAAATTAACATCACAAAGATTTTTTTATTTGATAGCCAAAAATTAATACCTCAAAGTTCAATGCAAGAATATTTTAACAAAATGATTTTCTGAATCTTGAATAAAAATAATCTAAAATTTTGGTGAAAAGAATAAAGCTTTGATGTTTTCTTTCCAAACTAACATGAATTATTATTTATAGATAGTTTAGTGTATTAAATACAAGCTTGCATTTTATTTAGTCCTGCTTAAATATTTTGACTAAATTAAATTTTTTTGTTTAAACTTTATTCTTATCATCAAGCATTTCTAAAGGCATTAATATACAGGAAAATAGAACATTTTATTCATAATATACTTATATGATTTTAAGAATTTGAAAATTGTCTATCTTTAAAAACAATTTTAATTACAACTCATTTCAGAGTCATTAACATAAAATGTTCTATTATTAAACTAAAAGTCATACTTTACTTTGATCTTGTTTAACTTAGCAAAAATGATGAATTAAAGTCTAAAAAGCAAACTTAAGCCTTGAATGACATAAAATCTTTACTTGAGATAAGTAATATCAGTATCGAGATATAGAATGTAAAGCAGATAATCTAAGTAACTATCAGACACTTACTATGATTCCTGGCTTACAACTGCTCCAGTACTTGAAGATAATCTCATAACCACAACAGGTGCCATCCGTTGTGCGAAATACACAGTTTGCTCTAGTGCATCTATTGACAAACTCTTTATGACTGGTCTAAATGCAAATGAAGCCATCCACAGTTGAGAACCAGATGTATCCTCTTTCCTGACAACAACTTGAGATGTTGAGGATAGGTCGTATAAGTAGTACAGACTATTCGATACTTTGCCTGCAGCTACTCCACGAATTAGTATATTCGAAGACCCAGTGAAGCTAGCTTGCTCTGTTGTTATACTTGCTGATGTTGGCACTGAAGAAGGACAGGATGTTACAGTTCTGATGAGAATGCATAGAATCATTATAATTGGTGTTGCTATCAACTTTCTATAATAAAAAGAAAGATCAATATCAAACTTGATAATATTTAGTAGTTCTTTTTAATTTGTTTATAATTTCTTGGATATAATTTTGCAAAATGCTTTAATGTGTTTAGTATATTTCACAACAAACTCGAATATAAACTAAAGTCAAAAATAAGTTCCACCAGTAACAAATCCGATGCGTAACTGACATAATCAAAATTCTAATTAACTATTCAAGCTTATAAATTAGCTTAATTGAATTTTCCATTTATATTTCTGCTTGGTCAATTAATATCCAAAATAGCTTTATTAAAAATTATTGCTGTTTTAGTGCCACATCGGATGTATAATTGGATCAGTTTAATTTCGACTTTATTTTTATTCGTATTAACAGTATTTAATTTTAAAATCCAATGCTAAAGCATTTTGAAACTGAATTATTTAATGCTTAAAGCAATAAATAAGTTCCAACTCAGCTATTTTAATTTATCAAAACAACATCAAAATACCGATCTGAATTTCTTTACAAAACCTAAAAAGCAAGTTAGTGATCTATTGTTCTTTAACCACACCTTCTTCCTTAAACAACATACAATTTGCCAGTGGTCACATGCAAATCCTCATCTCCTCTATTTCGGGTAACTAACTTAACAAATCACTTTCGCTTTAAATATTCAGCTTCGCCATATAATATCCCTCAGCTCTCGTAACTTTGCCTGATATAATAATCTCATAAACCTAATTAATTTTTGTATTTGAGAGAAAGCAAAAAACCAATGTTCTCCCGGCCAAAAGAACAAAACTCAAAATAAGCAAATTAAGAAAGCTGAAGGCGAAATAATCCTACTTTTGTATTTACAAACAATCTGGAAATATTTTTGAGCTGAAATTCAAGGTCACCATTTTTTTATTACAAAGAAGGTAATTTTAATGACGACAAAGGGAAACTGCAGAAGAGCAAAATTAGAAGGCTGAAAAATATAATTGATGGCTCCAAGATTTAATTGTGCAGGAATTGCACAGTGGACTTGAGTTTTAGAAGTTGGAGGTCTGGGGAATAATGGTAATACAGATTTTATTTAGTTGCGATAATTACTTTTGGAAGACATTATTGAGATGTTTATGTTTATTTTGGCTTTGAGCATATTAAGGTTCGGGTCTCTATGTGCCACTGAGAATAAAAGAGAAGATAAATAAATGCACCACGAGAAGAGTATTTTGAGGTTTAACGAAATTAGGATAATTGATCATGAATATAGAAGATTTTATTATGCAAGAGAAGTTCAAAAGATAATAAAAAGATTAAAAGTATAAGACAATGTGATTTATATCTCACAAAGTTATTGCAAGAGGGGTATAACTGATTACTGAAGTGATAAAAATAATTATTAATATGATTTTTTGAAAGATAGAGTTGAATCACTAAAAATTAAAGGAATTAAATAGTTTCACAAAAAGACTATTCATTAAACTAATTATAAATTTAAAGGGATATGAATATCGACTATCTACCAATAATTTTGGCCTATCTTATCTCATACTTATGGAATATAAGAGATATGATTATGTTGCAATAATAGTTTAAATTTTGAATAAATTTATTTTAATAATATTTTTATTAACTAACAAAATATCCATGATTTAAAAATTTAAAAACTCAAGAATGTGCATAAAGGAAGAAATCTCAAATTTATACTAATATCCAAAGTGTAAAATTTGAAATAAAATGATATTTTAAACAAGTAAATACATTTAATATTGTCTTAATTTAAGCTAATTTAATACTGAAAGTATGTAATAAATAATTAAGTAGTTAAATTTTAAAAATATTTTCATTCATAATATCCACATCAATTATTAAATCAATTACAGTGCATATTGAATTCAAATTAATTTTGATTCCTTAAAAATAACTTCTATTAAAATAGTTTTATATGTAAAAATTATGAATTTTAGAGTTAATAATTATCTTTAAAAATATAAATTCAAAACTCATATAGCAAAAGTTAATAAATTACAGACTACTGTTAATAATACTTTGAATGAGCCATTTTGTCACATTCAAATATTTAGAAGATTGTGAAGGAAGTAACTAATATATGTTTTTACTACAACCCCAACTGAATTGAAGCAGCATCAAGAATATTGAATATAAAATATCCAAAATAATAAGAATCAGAAGTATGAACCCAAAGTAATGTTTGCAATGTAATATTGATTTTAGTAATAATAAACCAAGCAAATAGCTAACTTCCTAGTTTTTCTTAATTTTTTACAAATCCCAATAGTTCTTAGCAATTATTCATCAAGATTTTAGCAAGAGATAGTTTACATATAAATTTTAAAAAGTATCAAAAAATTAAAATGTTTTCTAATTACCCTAAAAATAAGAAAAAGTTGATGAATCGACTCAGATATTCATATTTAAAATTTAGATCGTCACATCCGGTAAAACTCATAAAGATGTGAGTTTAATAAGCTCAGATTTTGAGTTAACCTCAGTCGAGATTATTCTATACACTCGCTGTTTATTTTACGTATTTTAATGTATTTAACTCTCAATCATAATAGAAATAAACTTGATAGAAAGCAACAGGATTTTATTAGATTTTATAATTCAATAAAAATTAACGATAACATTATAATTAGTAAGCAAGCGAGGTTTACAGAGAACTTGAAATTGAGAAAATTGAATATTTTAAACTAGACTTATTATTTAGCTTAATAAAGGAAATTTTTTAGATTATATTTTGGAGAAATTGATTTCATTTTTTACTATAAATATAGAATAAAATAAGACTCATCAAGAATAGATTAATAAAAACTCTCTTTATGAAATAATTCTCTTCTTGAATATTTAAGGTAAAATAAAATTTTATTTTGATTTATTGATAAATTTTTAAAAAAAATTTACATAAAATAAAATTTTTAGCTAAATATTATTTAATAAGATACTTACAATCGGAAAACATAATAAAATAGTTTAAGTTTATTTATAAAACATTTTTACGTCATTTGTTCTAAATTTAAAAGTCGAGTAATTTTTTTTAAATTTGATCTGTTGATAGAATAAATTTAGAAAACTAAAGGAAAAAAATTAAAATGATAAATTAGCAACAATTAAGCTATTTAAATCCTTCTTATGTTTGAAGTAAAGCATAATTATGCAATCAAAATTATTGATAAATTTGTCTGTGTAGATTTAAAATTGCTTTATTCTAATCAATTCTTTTTATTGTTTTCAAATGACCTCTAATAATAGTATTTAAACTTTTATGCAAAACAGAATGATAAAAACTAAACCTTTGTCATATTTTAAATTTTTAATAAAGTAAAATTAATAAACTTCACTGCAAAGTATGTATATTTTAAGAAAGCAAGAATACCAAAGAAATTATTACCTTGAAT
>JAQGFW010001289.1:0-18956 GCA_030463445.1 Euplotes aediculatus
TTTTTTATTTCATTTTTGTACGTTTTGATGGCTTATGAATACCGTAAAGAAGCAGGTTTTTCTGAGTACAGTTTTTTCGTATGCTGGAGTTGTCGTTGGAGCAATCAGCCAATGGTTTATTGTACCCAACGTACTCACCAAAGCCGAAAACGGACTCTTGGCGGTCTTGCTTTCGTATATGTATATACTCATTCAGCTTTCAAATCTGGGTTTTAATAGTGCTGGCGGGCGGTTTTTCCCTTCATTTTACAATCCTAAAAAAGGGCATAATGGTTATCTTTTTACAGGTATTTTTATCTCTGTCATTGGTTTTGCTTTTTGCCTAATCGGATTGTACTTTTACAAGAATAGTATTCTACTCGGCAATAGTTTTTTGAATGAAATAGATATTTTAAAACCACTTTTCAAAAACGAAAACAGCGAAAAATCAGCCTTATTTATCAAATTTTTCTATTTATTATTTCCCATTACGCTCGGTCATTTACTCTTTAATATTTTCGATAATTATGCCAAAAACCTCTATGACACCGCCACAGGTACATTTTTGAGTCAATTTTTTCAACGTTTTTGGCTACTAATCTCATTTATCATTTTAGCCATTGGCTGGGTAGATTTTGAGGGCTTTGTCTGGATTTGGGCATTGGCATTTATTATTCCTACAATCTTGATGATTATCCGAAGCATAAGATTGGGCAATTTCTCATTAAAACCAGATTTTTCGATATTTACTGTCGAGTTTCGCAAACCATTTGTCAATTATTCGGCTCTGACAGTTCTGACGGGTTTCTCGACAATGATTATTATGTATATTGATAAAATCATGCTCGGGCTACTTTCAGGTCTCGAAGATGCTGGGGTTTACAATACGGCTTCGTTTTTTGGGAGCGTAATGGGTATGTCGCTCATGGCAATCTCAAAAGCAACCGCTCCGCTGATTGCGACCTCAATGCAAAACAACGATTTTGAGAAGATTAACATTTTATATCGTAAAAGTTGCCTGACTCAATTGATTGTAGGGTGCTGGATTTTGGCAGGAATCCTGATAAATATTGATAACCTTTTTGTTTTTTTACCGCCCGACTACGAAGCAGGCAAATGGGTAATCATTATCTTAGGTTTTGCCAAACTTTACGATTTAGCAACGGGCTTGAATGGTTTGATACTCGTTTATTCAAAATATTATCGCTACGACACATACAGTATGCTGAGTTTGATTGTGTTTACAATCGCAGCCAATTTCTATTTTATCCCTCGCTTTGGTTTAGTTGGTGCTGCCATTGCGGCAGGCTTGGCTACCATCTATTTTAACACTGTACGATATATCATTGTTTGGGCAAAACTGGGGCTACAACCTTTCGATTTTCAGAATATAAAAGTGATTCTGATAGCAACAACCACAACCTATTTAGCTTATATTTTGCCATCGCTGGGCGAGAGCAAAATCATGGCAATTATAGATATTGCCTACCGCTCAATACTACTCACGGTGGGCTATGGCGTAGCTATTTATGTAAGTAATGTATCGCCAGAATTAAACCAAATCGGAAAAAACCTAATCTCAAAATTTATCAAAAGGTAGTTTTATGCCAAGAGTTTCTGTTTTGATGCCCGCCTATAATGCCGAAAAATACATCGGTGACGCCATTGAGAGCATTCTGAATCAGACTTTTACAGATTTTGAATTGGTCATCCTCAACGATGGCTCAACAGACAATACAAAACAGATTATCCAACAATTTGGAGATAAACGAATCAAGTATTTTGAAAATGAGCAGAATCGGGGACTTTCGTTTGCTCGTAATCGGTTAATCGAAATCTCGAATACTGAATTTATAGCTTGGTTAGATTCTGACGATGTTGCACACTTCAACAGGTTAGCAAAACAAGTTGATTTTTTAGAAAAAAACCCTAATCATGCTCTGGTGGCTTCTTGGGCAAGAATTATTGATGACGAAAACAAACCTACGGGCGAATACCTAAAGTCTTACATCCCGAACGCATATTTAGCCGAATTACTCCTTTTTGTGAATTACATTGTTCAATCGAGCGTGGTTATTCGTAAAAAATCACTACCGAAAATCCATTACGATTTAGATTATCCACCAACCGAAGATTATGAACTTTGGAGCAGAATTTTATCGAAACACCCTGCAACAATCTTGCCCGAAGTTTTGGTAGATTACAGGATTCATAAGACAAATATTAGCCAGTTACAATTAGAGAAAGCCCAAAAAACAGTAAAACTCAATCATAAAAACCAGATTGAGCAAATCGGAATAACTCCAACTGAAGACGAATTAAATATGCATTATCAGATTGGATTTGGCAAAATACAAACTTTGCAACAGCTAATAGAAATCAAAAAATGGCTTACCCAATTAAACGCCAAAAATTTAATTTCAAAGAGGTTCAATCCAGAAGCATTAAACTATATTTTAGCACACCGTTGGGCAAGAATTTGCACACAAAACCCTAATTTTGGACTAAAAGCCATAAATATTTATTTTAATTCAGAATTTAGAAAAGTAACTTTGCAAAATATTGCTTTGATTGGGGTGTATTTACTAAAAACTATTTTAAAAAAATGAATATTTTTAAAGAACTATTTATTGCACTATTTAAAATTCCACAACTTCCGATTACGTTATCCAAGAAATCACAACTTATATTAGCTCTAATAAAACTTTCGTTTTTAAAAATTATAAGAAAAAAACAAAGCCCTGCAAAAATCAAGCTATTTGGTTTTACCATTGAAGATTATAATTTTAGATTATTGGACTATTTGGTAAAAGAGGTTTTTGTTTCTTTTGATTATAATTTCAAAACAGATAAAATCAATCCTTTAATTATTGATTGTGGTGCAAATATTGGAATGGCAACACTATTTTTTAAATGGTTATATCCTAACGCTCGAATTTACGCCTTTGAACCTCAACCGAAAACATTTGGATATTTAAAGAATAACATCGAAAACAATTATTTAAAGGATGTTCATATTTTCAATTTAGCCCTTTCAAATTCAAATGGATTCATTGATTTCTACATTGATGATAGTGCAAATTTGATGGGAAGTATTTTAGAATCAAGAGTTTCTGGTCAAAAAGTACAGGTTGAATGTAAAAAATTATCTGATATTGTAACCGAACCTATTGATTTATTGAAAGTTGATGTTGAGGGAGCAGAAATCCTAATTATGGATGACATTATTAGCAAACAGTTATTAAATAAGAACAAAATTAGACAAATTTTGATGGAATATCATCACAAAATACCAAACCAAAAGTCTGTTTTTGGCAACTTTTTAGTCCCATTTGAAAAAGCTGAATATGAATATCAATTGAAAACTGATTATAAAACTCACGATGAATTTCAAGATATTTTGATACATTTCTACTAACCTAAAACACAAAAACATTAGAATCTAAAAACTACGTCCTTCAGGGCGTAGAAGAAAAAGTTAAAAATCATTGGCTTTAGCCCAAATTTTTTTGGCTGAAGCCATACATTTAGATTTTAGCTTCCCCAAGCTAAAGCATGGGGTTAGTAGATTAAAAAATTTTTTTTCTAAACAGATAAAATCAAAAGCCTCGTAGAGGCGATATATTGGTAGTATCCAAATAAACTGGTTCAAATTTAGTGCCGTATGGGACGACACACTAAATATTCCGTCCCATACGGCACTAAATTATAAGGTCTTATCATTTAGCTACTAATATTCCACTCCAAACGGAGTTTTTTTAAGGAATGAATATTTTACTTGTTTTATTTGTTGGAAATTGATTATTTCTCTAACTTAGTATTAAACAATCAAATAACACATAATTTAATACAATGAAAAAGACTGCACTTCTAATATTGCTGATAATTAGTTCAAATTGTCTTGCACAAATCCCTACATCTGGTACATATACAATTGCACCAGAAATTAATGGAAAACCCCATTTTATTGCTGGTAAAATTAGTATTGGAACCACAAATGTTAATGCAAGATTATACATTGAAGATAATACTTCTATATCGACAGATAACAACCCTGCTTTTGGTAGATTTGTAAACCTTGCACCAAACTCTGGTGTACGGTTTGAGTTTGCAACAAGTACATCTTCAAATGCACCAAAATTTGAAGTTGCTCAAAATAGCCCAGACTACGGTATTGGAACAAGTTTGGCAATTTATGGTAACAAGAGTACTCTAACTGCTCGAAATGGTAGTGGGATGATTATAAGAGCAATAAACCCACAAACAGGCGTTTTTGATGGTATCACGTTTCAATCAGGTATTAATAATCCAGACGGAAGTACAACCGAAAGGATGCGTCTTGACGGCAACGGTAATCTTGGAATTGGGACAACAACCCCTCAACAAAAACTCCATGTGGTTGGCAATGGATTACTTTCAAAAATTAGTATCAACACAAATACAATTGCAAACAAACTCTATATTGAAGATAATTCTGCGGGTGGTGGCATACCCGATTCAAGAGTTTTTGCAGCATTTAAAAACACAAATACTTCGAGTACAGTAAGCCAGCAATTTATAGTTGGTAATGATGGGTTTCTCGAAATCGGCTATTTAGGTTCACAATATGGTGGTGCTGGTAGTCAGTTAAATACTATTTATGGAAATTTTAGCACTGTGCAAGCACGTGGCGGCAGTAAAGGGTTAATTCTGAGAGCAGATGCTTCATCTGTTAATGCTCAAGAAGGTACAATTAAGTTTTTGACTGGTTTTAGTAATTTAGGAGGACCCGAAAGAATGCGAATCACCTCAAACGGTTTTGTCGGAGTCGGCACTCAAAATCCAAACTTCAAACTTCATGTAGAAGATGGTACGCTGCAAGTTGGCAATGGCAATGTGAGGGTTCAAGGCGGTGATGTTTATGTTACAGATTCTACAAAAGGAATCATTTTGAAGTCTCCGAATGGCTCTTGCTGGCGAGTAACTATTGATGATTTTGGTAATTTTAATAGAAATTCTGTTACGTGTCCGATAAACTAAAAATATTACTTCTCAATACCGACGATACAATGGGCGGAGCGGCAATCGCTTGCCAAAGGCTTATGAATACCCTCAATAGATTTGATGGAATCGAAGCAAAAATGCTGGTACAAGAGAAGAAAACTCAAAACCCGACGATTTTTCCGATTGCTCAAAGCTGGTTTCAAAAAAAATTAGCTCTGTTTAGGTTTGTTTACGAAAGACTTTTTTTTAGATTCTTTGAAAAATCAAAAGATGTACGTTTTGCTTTTTCGATTGCAAATACGGGTATTGATATTTCGGATAATCCACTTGTCATAGAAGCTGATATTATTCATTTACATTGGATAAATTTCGGCTATTTATCTATCGAATCAATCCAAAAACTCATAAAATTAGGCAAACCCATCGTCTGGACACTACATGATATGTGGGCAATCACAGGCGGATGCCACCACAGCGGAAGCTGCGAACACTACCAAAACCAATGTGGAAACTGTGAACGTTATCTAAAATCTCCTTCAGCAATTGATTTATCACACAAGGTTTGGGAGAAAAAAAAGGCTACTTTTTCAGCAACTATCACCATTATTGGGTGTAGTCATTGGCTTGCTAATCGTGCCAAAAAGAGTAGTTTATTCAAAGAAAACACCGTACTGGCAATACCGAATCCGATTGATACCGAATTGTTTAGACCATTAGATAAAGCCGAAATTCGGCAAAAAATGGGTTTACAAACAGATAAAAAATATATACTTTTTGTAGCTGCCAAAATTAGCGTAATCTGGAAAGGTTTTAGTTATTTTATTTCGGCTTTGGAGGTTTTAAAATCTCAAAAAAGTATAACAGCCGATATTGAATTAATCATTCTTGGGCAAGCCGAAGAAGAACTCATCAATCAACTACCTTTTAAAACTCACACCCTGGGTAGAATCAACGATGTCAATAAAATTGTAGAAATTTATAATTCGGCAGATGTATTTGTGATTCCCTCGATAGAAGAAAACCTTCCCAATACCATCATGGAAGCCCTTGCGTGTGGAGTGCCTTCGGTAGGTTTTGAAACAGGCGGAATTCCTGAGATGATAGAACACCAAAAAAACGGATACTTAGCAAAGTACAAAAACGCACAAGATTTAGCTGAGGGAATAAATTGGGTTTTATTTGATGCCAACTATGGCGAAATCTCTCAAAATGCACGCAAAAAAGTTACCGAAAATTATTCGCAGGAGATTGTTGCCAAAAAATATATTGAGGTTTATAAATCAATATCAAAAAAGCCGTGAATCTTCACGGCTTTTTCTTCTGTCATAACTCTACCATTTCTTGGGTTTCGGCTTGAAAAATATACTGAACCGTTGTTACCAAATCTGTTTCTGAAATCTTCTTGACTTGCCAATCAACCTCGCCTACATATTTTTGCGTAATTTTTTTGGCTCTATCAATAATCGTTTTAATAAATGGATGTTTGGGTTGTCCGACAGATTTCCCAAAATCTTCGATGTCGGATTTGAACATTAAATTAATCGGAATCTGATACATAGAACCGTTTTTGGCTGCACAAATAGCAACGGGTTGATACTCGACAGATGCCGATAATTCACCGAATTTCTTTTGGGCAATCTTATATTCTTCATCGGTTTCGCCAAAAATAACGGCTACTTTTTTACGTGAAGAGTGTAATCTATCTACAATTTTTGCATCAACTTTGGTCAATAACTCACGCAACGCAATCGTGTTTTTACCCGTACGAGTTCGCTCACGAATTGACTGGCGAATCATATAAGTAATTGATTGTGAAACACTTAGCCCAATTTCTGCCATTTGTTTAAAAATCAGCGACGAAGGCGACATACCCGGCAGCGTGTTGGGGTCGTGCAATAATACTCGGCTGTCAGGAGTCAGAAATCCGTCAATTCGGGTTACGACATTGAAGCCCAAGCTATTAAAGACTTTCAAGATACTTTCGTGAATTTTATTGAGGTTTTCGATATTGGTATCTACCGGAATCCGTTTTTTTGTAACATTAGATTTGTATTTTGATTTAAAATCAAAAGTCTGAATCTCGCCATAAATTTCGGTTGGTGGCAGTGCAACGGCTGTACCATCATCTTCTTGTATAACACCACAAGAGAACTCCTGCCCTACCACAAATTCTTCAATCATTACGTGGTCTTCGGCATTTGCCGAAATCACCGTGGCTGATTCTGACACAAAAAGAATTGCATCTAATTCTTCCATCAAATCGGCTGGATGATAAATTGTTTTGCCGTTTACCAAAACCGGAAAACCGATACCTTCATCCAGATTCGTTGCTTTTTCCATCGTGTGGCGTTTTTGGCGGTCGGTCATTTTTTCCCATTCACGCTTATAGACAATCCACTCAAAAAAGCACTGATTTATTGCTCTCGTAAACTCTTCGAGGCTACGTTTACGTACAATCGCAACACCAATCGAGGAGCCTTGGTGTGGAGCTTTTACTACAAACGGAAACCCAAGATAATTGATTAAATCTGTAAAGAGTTTTGATTTATCGGCTTCGTACCATTGGTCACGGGTAAAAGTCTGCATTTTTTTTCGCTGACCCGTTACCAACGACATCAGTTTATTTTGCATCGGTTTATCAATCCCAACAGCCGACCCCATCAAGCCAGGCCCCATATAAGGTATATTGTACCATTCGAGAAGCCCCTGAATACTGCCATCTTCGGCATTAGGACCGTGCATGATGATAAATGCAAAATCCATCATTTCGGCAAATTCATCTGGACGAACCTGCTTACCTATCTTATAAATTAGTTTATATAATTGATTCTCATTTAGTTTTCCGAGCGATTCGATATAAACCCTAAAACCACGATTGAGGTTTTTTGAAGGATAAAATTCACGGATAGATTCTTCGTACAATAACTCTGGGTTGATGGCTATAAAATGCCCAAGACTATCAACGAAGATTGCGACAGGTTCAAAAATTGCCTTATCAATGTGTTCAAAAGCGGTTTTTCCGCCTAAGTACGAAATCTCTCTTTCTCGTGATTGTCCACCAAAAAATACCCCGACTTTAATTTTATTAGCCATCTCGTTTATATGAATGAGTGAATTATTACCTCTCGAATAATTATTTTCTCAAATTTGCGGAAAATAAGCAAAACAGGCAAATTTTATCCCAAAATAAAACAAAAAAGCCGTCTAATTGTATTAAACGGCTTCATAATAAAGAAATATCAAATCAATTGAAAGGTGTCAGATTAACGGCTACGACATTCGTAATTTCGGGTACTGCCTTACGAACCGCCTCTTCGAGTCCTGCCTTAAAAGTCATGGTGGACATCGGGCATGAGCCACATGCTCCGAGTAGCTCCAATCTGAGTGTCATATCTTCTGTAATCTCTACGATTTTGACATTGCCACCATCAGCTTCAAGATAAGGTCTTACCGAGTTTAAGGCAACTTCTATTTTATCAATTAGTGCTTCCATTTTCTAAATGAGTGGTTCAATGAATGACCAAGTTGGTAATTAATTATTGGGCATCAACTTCAACCATGAAATGAATGTTTATATACAAATTTAACGATAAAATTGTTTTATCCAACAACCACTCGTTGGGTTTTCTCGATTGTGGCATTGCGAATCGCTACTTGTTGTGCCAGTGCTTCTGCAGTTTGTCTGAATGCTTCGCCTGTTACTGGTTCGTCATTCATCACAACAGGTCTGCCTTCGTCTCCACCTTCTCTGATACTCTGCACAATCGGAATCTGTCCCAAGAGCGGAACATTGTTTGCTTCTGCCATTTGTTTTCCGCCATCTTTTCCAAATATAAAATACTTATTATCAGGCAATTCGGCAGGAGTAAAATATGCCATATTTTCTACAATCCCCAGAATCGGCACATTGATTTGAGCTTGTTTAAACATCGCAAATCCTTTCTTTACATCGGCCAACGCTACTTTTTGTGGGGTTGTTACAACGACTGCACCCGTAACAGGTACTGTCTGTACCAATGTAAGGTGAATATCGCTCGTACCAGGCGGTAAATCTATCAAAAGATAATCTAATTCGCCCCAATCAACATCTCCGAAGAATTGCTTTAAAGCCTGACTCGCCATGGGGCCTCTCCAAACAACTGCACTATCGGCAGGAGTTAAGAATCCAATCGAAATCATTTTGATTCCGTATTGCATAATCGGCGAAATCATATTTTTGCCGTCTTTCTGCATGACCAAGGGCTGTAAGTCTTCTGCTCCAAACATCACTGGTATCGAAGGCCCCGAAATATCAGCATCAATGATTCCGACTTTTGCTCCCGATTTCTTCAATGCCATTGCCAGATTAACCGTAACGGTAGATTTACCAACACCACCTTTGCCAGATGAAATCGCAATGATATTTTTTACATTGGGTAGCTGCGGCGAATTATTACGGTTTGTTGTTACATCGGCAGTCATATTAATGATTACCTTAATATCTCTTGATAAATGCTTATGGATAGCATCTAAACAACGCTGCTTGATAAGCTCTTTGAGCGGACAAGCTGGCGTGGTAAGCACAACGGTAAACGAAACTTGATTGATACCAACCTCGATATCCTTTATCATATTGAGGGTTACGAGGTCTTTTTTTAGGTCTGGTTCTTCGACTGTACTAAGGGCTTGTAAAATTTTTTCTTTATTGATTGTTATTTCTCCCATAACTATTTTATACCTCTATCTTAAAATCAGATAAGTTGATAATTGAATCATTCTGCAAAATACAAATGAATACTAAGATTGTATTGCTGATTTTATTTAATCCTACAATTATTAACCTAATAAGGCGGTATTTGGTTCGATATACTACCGATTGATTTTTGGGTATGTGTAATTAGTGAGATTTGGGCAGGAGAGTTCTTTGTATATGGTGCAAACTCGTATCTACAACAACCTCAAATTTTAATCTCATCTAAAAAAAATGGGCTGCCGTAAATCCAAAGTGCTGGAAGTTTCCGTAAGTATATTTGAATTTAAACTAAAATAATTCAAATCATGAAAACAATTTCAAAAACAATTTTTGCTGTAACTGTAACATTATTATCGGTGAATTTTTCTAACGCTCAAACCGTAATCGTTGGTTCTGAGGCGATGTATCCTCAAAAGAATATTGTTGAGAATGCAGTAAATTCAAAGGCACATACCACACTTGTAGCGGCTGTTCAGGCGGCTGGATTAGTCGAAACTCTAAAAACAACAGGACCTTTTACGGTATTTGCACCAGTAAATGATGCCTTCGAGAACCTACCAGCAGGTACTGTAGAGTCTTTGCTTAAACCAGAAGCAAAAGGAACACTCGCAAAAGTATTGACCTATCATGTTTTGTCAGGAAAGTATGATTTCGATGCGATTGCTAAGAAAATTAAGGAAGGAAAAGGAATGGCAAGTTTCAAAACTGTAAGTGGTGGAACACTGACTGCCATGATGAATGGTTCACACAACATAACGCTAAAAGACGAGAATGGCAATTTGGCGAATATCACAACGTACGATGTGTATCAGTCAAATGGCGTAATTCACGTTCTTGATTCAGTGGTCTTACCGAAAATGTAAGATTGTGGGTAAAAATTAGGGTAGTATCAAAAACCAAGTGTCGCTTGACGCTTGGTTTTTTCTTTTCGTATCATTTTAATTTCAATATTTCACTTTCATTCCGTGGTAAATTTCTTGCTCTTGATAGTCTTTTCGGAGCGGGTGCCCTTCCCAGTCTGACGGCAATAAAATTCGTCTTAAATCAGGATGTCCGACAAATTCGATTCCAACCAAATCATACGCCTCACGTTCGTGCCAGTCGGCAGTTCTCCAAATTGGGGTAAGTGATGGCACTTTTGGTAAGATATTTTTCTCAATGTTGCCTCTATCTACTTCTACTTTCAGTGTAAAATCATGCTGGTACGGAATTGAAGTAAAATTATAGATTACTTCAATCGTGCCGACCTCTACACCATTATCTATGGCAGTAATACAAGCCAAAAAATCGAAATACAACTGCGACTGTACATGTAGGAATTGGGCGATTTCGAGCAGCCTATCGGTCGGTACGGTAATGCTATTCTGCAACGAAACAGTGTCTTCTTTCAAGATGACACCTTCGCCAAACATATTGATTATCAGTTGTTTAATTTCTGGGTATTGCATTTCAAAAATAGAGTAAAATCTAATTAATTCTGCTGTGCTAAAAGATATAAAACCGCCATTCGGACAGCTACGCCGTTTTCTACTTGGTCGAGGATTATTGAATGGTGCGAGTCTGCTGCATCGCTTGTTAGTTCTACCCCTCTATTGATAGGTCCGGGGTGCATCAGCACAATCTCTTTGTTCAACTCGTCAAGCATTTGCTTGTTGATTCCGTAATAAAGTGAGTATTCTCTCAACGACGGAAAGTACTTTATCTGCTGTCTTTCTAATTGAATCCTCAAAACATTGGCAACATCGCACCATTTGAGGGCTTCTCGTACATCGTGCGAAACAATAACACCCAACTCGCTAATGAATTTCGGAATCAGCGTATTTGGCCCACAAACCATTACTTCTGCACCTTGTTTTTTGAGGCAAAATATATTTGATAACGCTACCCTCGAATGTAGAATATCGCCAATTATTGCCACTTTTTTACCAGCCAAATCGCCTAATTTCTCCATCATCGAAAACGAATCAAGCAAGGCTTGTGTTGGATGTTCGTGCGTTCCATCGCCTGCATTTACGATATTTGCCTCTATTTTTTTTGATAAATAATGTGGTGCACCCGGGCTGCTATGCCGCATCACAATCATATCTACCTTCATTGCCAAGATATTATTGACGGTATCGAGTAGGGTTTCGCCTTTTTTTACTGAACTGCCCGATGCCGAAAAATTGATAACATCGGCAGATAATCTTTTTTGAGCCAACTCAAACGATAATCGGGTACGGGTCGAATTCTCGAAAAAAACATTAGCTATCGTAACATCACGGAGAGATGGCACTTTTTTGATGGGGCGATTGATAACTTCTTTAAATTCTTTGGCTGTCTCAAGTATGAGTTGGATATCGTTTGAGGTAAGGTCTTTTATACCGAGTAGGTGCTTAGTGCTTAATGATTGCATTCTTTGGCAAATGAAAGTTTTGCAAAGTTAAAAATAGTTTCAGTTATAACCAAAAGTATAGCTTCCCCAATAGCTTTGGTAGTTAGCTTTGGGGTCAGTTATTTCTATCATTTTCACTGTGCTAATCATCCATTTTCCTTTTTTATCAATCCCAAATTTAATATTTCCATTGGCATCGCTTCTAAATCTTTTTGCAATAGTTTTTTCAGAAACACCCTTTTGCCAAACAACCACCAAAGCATTATTTAAAGGTTTGTTATCAAAAATAACTTTAAATGTAATTTCTTCGCCGTCTGCAATCAAATACGGATTTTTATCAGGAATCAATTCAAGACGCATACCCGTATTTTTTTTATAGATATCGGTTTGTTTATTACCGACCTGCAAGAGTGTTTTGACGCACCGCTGGTAATATTCCTTACCTTTTACATTTGTTTTGTTTTGTTTTTTGCGGAGGGCAATGATATTATCGAGTCCGTCTTCTTTGAGGTATTCATTAAATTTATCAGCTTCTAACTCAATGAACTTGCTTGAATTATTAAAAACAATCAAGTGATTGCCTTCGGTATCGAATTTCAGAAACTCGTTGGCAATATTTTCTGTCAAATCTCCACTGATTGTCCGCTCACCATCGGGCGAATACTGCGTAAACTTATTAACTTTAAATTTTGTAAAGTCAGTTTCTTCGCCTTCAAAGTTTTCGCCTACAAAAATCGACATCTTGATTTTTTCTCCAATTTGAAGTAAAAATTTTTGGGGTTCGAGCCAAAACTCATGCGAATACGAAAAAATTGATAGTAAGATTAGTAACGTGCAAATAGTTAATTTTTTAATCATTGTTGATAAAGGGTTTGGATTAATTTTATGGCAAAGCTAAAAAAAAATCCTGACTTCGAGAGTCAGGATTTTGTCTATTTACGCAATTTGCGTTCGTCTAAAAACTTTGTTGATAATACCTCTATAAATACTGCCGAATTTATCGTAACACCATTTTCTTAACTCTTTTCTTTCGTAAGGTATTAATCTTTTTAGAGCTTTTTTTAATTCCTTCTCAAAAAGGTCTTTATCAAAACTTACTTTTTCGAGAATCATTTTTACATATTCAAACGTTGTCATAACATACAAAAAATATTTAAAGCATAGGGTATAAAATAGGGTCAAATTAAAAAGTATGTAAATATAATAAGAAAATATTTAACTTAACCAAGAAAATAATAAATTCTTTCTTTACCCGATAATTGATGAATTGTTCTTTAAATAATAAACGTCAATCTTGAACCTAAGTGTATAAACGACTAATTGATAATAACTATCGAATGTGAATTGAGGTAGAAATAAATACTTGGCTAAAATTAGTCTCCTGTCATATTTGACATAAAAAAAGCGACCAATGCCGCTTTATATACTTTTAGAATTTTGAGTAAATCTTACTTCGAGTCCCCTATCAATTTTAGACTGAACCGTTTTGATACTTACCTGACCATTCGGTTTAATCTTCCAGACAGTTTCATCGCTCAAATCAGTCGGTTTACCATATTTTGCAGTAAACATATTTGCCAATGCAGCTTTTAAGCTATCATTTGAGGCATTGTTATTCATGTAAATATCAAGCTGGATTCCGGAAACCTTTTGGTTTACATCCTTCATGTAGAGAATATCGACTGTTTCGAGGCTTTCACTATCGAAAGTATAACCGACATACGATAACTCTTCTTCAAAGAGTTCGAGCGTTTCTTTCTTTTTAACTTCAGATATTGGGTCTCCGAGTTTTACTCCTCTGAGTAAACCTTCACCTGTTCCCATTATATCTTTGAGTAGCTTCTGAGTATTGCTCACAGATACGCCACGTGAGGTAGGGTTAGCTATTAATGTATCCACGACTTGTTCTTGACTTTTTGGGTTATTGCATGAAGCAACAATCAAAAGTAATACCAAAAAATGAATTTTCATAATTTTTTGAAAAAAAAATATTTATTGAAACATAGAAATACAATATTATTTGTGGTAAAATAAAGTTTATGACGAATAAAAAACCTAAAAGTCTCTTGATACATTAAAATAAATGCGGTTTTCGCCAAGGTCATTGAAAGCATAGTTTACTCGACCTACAATATTATACCACGTAACAACATCTACCCCAACCCCACCACCATAGAGCCATTTATTGCCAAGTTTGGTATTACTCCATTCGGGTACTTTATTATTCGAAAAACCCGTATCAAAGAAAAAATTAAGGTATGTCGCTATCGGAAATGTATTGAATTGCTTAAATTTAATGATTCGGCTTAAATCAAAAACTCTATCAAAAATCTGATATTTAACATTCGATTTAATTAATCCAAAGCGTTGTGCATCAATGACATACAGTTCGTACCCTCTCACCAAATCTCCTCGATAGCCTAATCCTAAAGCAACTGGGTAAGGTTGCTGTGCAGGCGATGAAATTTTTGCACGAAGGTTGTAATTTCCATAGAGTTTTCCCTTTATCTGAAAATAATGTGTAAATGTACTATAAAAAGAAAATACATTTGCCTTTGTATCTCCTAAAAAACCATAATGACCAGCCTGCAAAAACAAACGTTTTCCTTGTAGAGCATATTGCTTGTTATCTCTTTTGTCATATTGATAACTATATATAATGTTTGAATATATTTGATTTCTTGCACCATTCAATAAATAATTTGGGTTACTAAGAGCAACAGTATCTGCGATATTGATAGAATTAAAACCGAGTTCGAGCGTATGAAACTGGTACAGCCCTTCTCGCCTATTAATAATCGAGTAAATACCCCAACGCTTACGAAGTGGGTCTTCATTTTGTATAAAATCTAATTTATCATTCCAAATCCGATATGCTAATTGTTTTTGGGTCGAGAAGAACCCTCCCAACCCAACTCCTGTTTTTTGAACTTGGTCTATATATGGTATGTAATAAGATAAATCTAACAATGATACAAAACCTGTTTCGGCCCGTAGGCGAAGCTGGTCGTTATTGCCTGTAAGATTAAAATGGCGGCTATAAATACCATAAATAGTGCGTTTTAAGTCTCGGTTTCGTTCATACCACCATTCGTTAAAATTGCGGTCGGCCAAATAAAAAACTGGAAGAAAAATAAAGTAGAGTCTTTCTTTAACAGAAACAACGACATCGGCTTTTTGGTCAGAGATATTTTTTAATTCAATATTTACTGTTACAAAAAGATTTGTGTTGGTGATATTTTGTCGGTCAATCGTAAGAATAGCATTGGCTTTATTGAGTAGCAATGTATCGCCTTGCTTGACAGACATTTCTCTGGTAATTATCTTTTCTTTTGTAATTTTATTTCCTTCAATAACAACACTTCTTACAACAACAAAATCAACTTGTGCAGCTAAATTAAAAGTAATAAATACAAAAAAAATAGATAATTTTTTCAGTGGAAATCTCATGTCTTGGTTTAAAGCAGAACGCCCAATCGTACTAATTATTTTGGCAATTTAAGCGTTTTTTTTGATAAAACCTTATTTATCAAATCAACCGATTATCTTTTGCAGCTTTGATGGCATCGGCACGAGAATGTACGTTTAGCTTAAAATAAATATTTTTGATGTGAGTCTTGACGGTTTCGAGGTCAATAAAAAATTCATCAGCGATTCGCCCTCGACTTTTGCCGTTGGCAATCTGTTCCAAAATTTCAGTTTCTCGTTTGGTCAGTGGCGAATTCTGATTTTTTTGGAATGAGTTAATCACCAACCGAGCCACATTTGGACTAAGAGGCCCACCGCCCTCGCTGGCTTCTCGGATTGCTTCAATTATTTTGGCAGACGGCGTATTTTTAGTCAAATATCCAATTGCTCCGTTTGTAAGTGCCTTAAAAATCATGTCTGAATCTTCGTAAACCGTCAGCATAATGATTGAAACGTTAGGCACCAAGTTTTTGATTTTAGGAATCGCATCAATACCATTAAGACCTGGCAGCTCTATATCCAACAAAATAACCTTAGGATTGCAAATAACAACGTTTTTGAAAGATTCTTCGATATTCTGAAAAGTACCCACAATCTCCAAGCCTTCTTCGCTACCGTTGAGGTACTTGTAACCTTCACGGATGGTTTCATCGTCTTCGATAATTACGATTTTTATATTCTGATTGCTCATTTGATTAAAGATAATTATTTTAAGAATTTGGGATATTCACACAAAGTCTAATCATTATACCTTGTGGCTGGTTAGGCAAAACTTCGACTGTTGCATTTATTCGTTTAGCTCTGATTTGTATATTTCCAAGACCATTTCCTTTTTTAACTTTATTAATATCAAATCCAACTCCATTATCTAAAACGCTTATAATCAATAAATTATCAACAATTTCAAGATTAAACCAAACTCTCTTTGCTTGAGCATGTTTTAGCACATTTGTAAGAGATTCTTTACAAATCATAATGAGGTTTCGGCTGTAATCAATAGGTAGTTTGATTTGTCGGTGTTCTTCATTCAGCAGGACAAACTCAAAATCGGTCTGAGTATCTTGAAAAATCTCAACGCCAAAATCTTGGATTCTCAACAAAATTTCAAAAAGATTATCGTTTTCGGGGCTTAAAGACCAAATTATATCTTTTGTACCATTGTAGAGCGAAGCCGAGTTTTCTTTGATTTGGCTCACAAATTTTTGGAGTTCGTCGTTTGGTAATAATTTTGAAGAAAGAATATCAGTCAAAATCGAAATCCGAGTTAATTTATTCCCCATTTCGTCATGAAAATCCTCTGCTGTTTTTTTCCGAACTTTGTACTGCTCATCTAATCTTATCTGTGTCAATTCTTTTTTTCGTTGCTCTTTTTGTCTTGTTCTGATTTTCTGAATAGAAATACCAATCATCGTAAAAAAAACTAAAATCAATCCTTGAAACCACAAAGTCTGATAAAACGGGGCTTTGATACTAAACGGTAGCTCTACCGTATTTGAGACCAAACCGTCGGCTTCGATAGCTCTGACTTTAAAAACATAATCACCCGATGGAATACTCGGATAAATAACTGAATTTGTTGTTGATAAATCAGAAAATCCCTTTTCGAGATTTTCGGTAAAGTACTGATACCGAACACTTTCTGGGTTTGATAGATGAATACCAATAAAATTAAATGTCAGATGATTTTGGGAGTGGTCTAAGACTAACTTTTCGGGGACATTATACCAATGATTGAGCCGCTTTTGCTCATTTTCTGCTATTGGATTTGAGAAAACTTTTAAATCTTGTAAAACCGTCAGAGGTGCTTGTGAGGTAGGTTTGTCCTCTTCGGGATGGTACTTAAAAACCCCTTTTACAGTACCAATCCAAAAGCCATCATCTGTTTCTAAAACTGCATTTTGATTACATTCAACCGAAAAAAAACCTTGCTCTTTGGCATATTTTTTTACAGTAGCTTTATCATAACTACCATTAAAAACCAAACGGTTGAGATAGCTACCAGTACCCACCCAAAGGCGATTATTTTTATCAAAAATCAAACTATAAATATGATTTGAACTTAATCCGTTGGATTTATCAAAATGTATGAATTTTTGCTTTTTATCCCAAACATAAACACCATTATCGGCAGTGGCAATAAAAATGTATTCGTCGTGTTTGATAATTGACATTATCAAAGAATTATTCAACTCTTTCGGAAAATTAACACTATTTTTTTTATCATCCCGAATCAAAATTAGCCCATGTGTAGTACCAAAAAGTGCAGTTTTTTTATCTATTTCTGCAATTGCCGTAATGAAGTCTTTGGTGTTTGGCACCTCAAACATCTTATCGTTTTCTACATAATAAGCCCCGTTTGGTGTACCTAAATAGAGTTTATTATTTTCGCCAGTGGCAGAACTCAAAAAAGAGGTGGGTTTTGCTTCAAATCTTTTAAATGAATGATTCTCGAATGACCATAAACCAGCCCCGTCAGTACCAATCCAGACTTTATTATTGATTGCTTTTACAATATTTACTCGATTTCGATTAGGATTGCCGAAGGGTAATTCTACATTTCTAATTTTTTTACCATTCCAAATACCTATCCCTCCACCATTAGTAGCAAACCATGTATTACCCAATTTATCATTGGTGATACTCATCACTGCGGCATTTTTTAAGCCCGTAGATTCGTCAAAATAAGTAAAAATACTTCCTGAATACCTAAAAATACCAGCCCCATCGGTAGCAAACCAAGTGTTACCTTCTGAATCGTTTATGATTTCGTTTACATTTTGATTGGTAAATCCGTTTTGTGAATTGAAAACTGTTTTAGAATTATCTGTAGAAATCTTCAAAACACCACTCGTGCCGCCAAGCCAAATATTAGCTTTTGAGTCTTCATTTATACTTATAAAGGATTCTTCCAAAAAGCGTTTATTATTTTTGTAAACACCCTGATTGGTCAAAATCCAGAAGTTATTATTTTTATCAAAAAAAGTTTTTCTGACAAAAACCTGCTTTGTATCCAGTTTTTGGGCTGATGGTATTTTATGCCATTTATCATTCTTGAATTTCCAAATACCTTTTTGCCAAACAGCCAAAATAGTATTCTTTTCAGCATCTATCGAAAGAGTCGTAACAAAACCCTCAACTTCTTTTGGTAGGTTTACTTCTTGTAATTTAAAATTCTTAATTTTGTACAATTTACCACCATAGTAATTAAACCAAATTTCATTGCTTTTATCTTCAATAAAGTCAAAAGCACTTCCGTTCTGAGTACTTGATTTGATGGGAATATTCTTAAAATTTTTCCCATCAAAATAAGAAATCCCGAGCTGAGTCAGCACCCAAACTACTTGTTTAGAATCCACAAAAACTTTGGTAGTAAAATTGCTATTTAGCCCCTCCGAATGAGTATAATTAGTAAAATTTTTA
>JAQGFW010001580.1:0-13210 GCA_030463445.1 Euplotes aediculatus
ACGAAATCAGGTTCCAAATTGTGTCTCAAGAAATACTCCAATCAAATTTAGCTTTTGAGTGATTGTTACATGCATAGTAGTGATGGCTCTATGTATATCGATAGCAAATGCAGTCACTTGTTCATCTCCACTAACAGGCACTACGTCAGTAAATACAGAGACAGCTAGCTTCTCAGGATTTTTAAACTCAAGGATGTATAAAATAGTAAATGGTCCAGTGAATAACATGCTTTACTCTTTGATGTATGTATTTACACCAGATAATGCGGTCATTAGAAAGACTGATACATCTGGTGTCCAAAGCTGGATTGTTTCATTTGCTTTTCTTCCAATCACAAAGAGTCTTGCAATAGATTCTACTGAGCAAAATGTGTTCATTGCAAGTAAAACAAGTCCTATGGTTGTATTAAGAATCTCAGCAAGCACTGGAGCAGTTACTGAGCAAAATTCTTTGTAAGTACTATTTTCCGCATTGATTATTGCAATATTGTATTATTAATTTCATGATCATGAGCAAATAATCCTGATCATCAGTCATTGTTATGCTCTATCTTTGCAGTCTGAATTTTGATAACAGCAAGTTCACAATTTATTACTAATTGAGAATGATGTATGTTTATTAAAGATAATAGAAGAATTTTAAAGAGAAAATATACAAAATTAAAGTAAACATGAAGTTATTTTAAAGAAAATTAGTAAATCAATAAATAAAAAAATCATGATGTACTCATCTTCAAAACAAAAAAATCTAATTATGAATAAACTGTATTTATTATTTTAAATCCTATCTTTAGCAAAATATAGATCATTGTCGCAATAGGTAACAAAGGATCAGGAATTAGTTTAGTAGAATATAGTACAATGACATTAAATTTTTAAATAAAATTTTTAATTAAAAAAATTACACTTAAAAAATCAGCCAATAGGAATTAAAATATTATTAGATGTAACATTTTAATTATTAATAAATGCCAAATTTTAATTATTTTACAATGTAAATATTTACAAATTACCTTTGCTGTTAAAACAATAAGTATCATTTTGATCGAGTTGAGATAATAGCTTTATTAAAATAATCAAAACATGAGATATGAAAGCATTAATTAGGTAAATGATAGTTTTATTCTGATTTTAGCATATTAATAAAATTTTAATATAAGTAAGATTGAGAGACTGATAAAGAAAAAATAAAGTAAAGGATTATATATCTGCTAGTTTTAAAGATACTTGCAAGTATGTTGATTGAATAAGATAATTATTAAAGATTTTTTAAATTACTTTGTAATATCATTAAAAAAATTAAATAGGAATCAATAATTATTTATAATTTGATAATCATTTTTTATTCTCACCAGAAAATTGAAACCAATCAACTTAAAATAGTAAACCGTAAATAAAGATATATAATATTCTTTAAAAAAATCAAATTTGCAAAACTTGATGAGGGTACTTGAAAAATAATGTAAAAATTTTAATACATAAAATTTTGAAGAAAAAACTCAAAATGTAATTATCATGAAAAACATAAATTTTTAATGACAAGTTGCACTTTGTATTTGGAATTCTATCTTGAACTAACTAATTTATCTAAAATATTTACGAGATTTTACAAATTTAATTATATGAGCAAGCATGATACTCCCTAATACCTGAAAGAGTGAAGAATTATCATTAAAAAATCTTTTACATCACACTCATCTTTTTATAAAATGTAAACCAATTAATAAAGGAACTAAATTTAGAAAATAATATAAATGAAAGAAACAATTTAGGCTAAATTTTAATTAACTAGCTGATACTTTGATTTAATTTATTTGTGAATTTTAAAATTAATAAATTAAACACTCAAATAAATATTTATCGCCTATTAAAAGGAGGATGCAACTAAGGAAGCGAAACTTGAAAATAAGGTTCAGTTAAAGGCCTGTTATCAATGCAACATAGACTAAACATTTAACTCATTTATAAGCTGCTCTCCTACATTAATGTTGATAAAACTTGGACGACAATAAATAATTTTGATATTTTATTAAAATTTTTAGTTCATAATGTTAAGCTTCGATTTATTAATAGCAAATCAGAAGATTTTTATTATTAAAAAATAAAAGCATCAAATCCTTGGCTTATATTTCATTTGACATATTCAATTGATTTTGAGTTAACCGAATATATTGCAATTGACTTGCTAAATGTTAAAACATAACATATTCTACAAATTTGTATAAGATCATATATTCTCAAAATGCTCATTATCTGTGATAGATAGAGAGGAATAAAATATGTCCCAAAACACTTATCAAATTTTTAATACTCTTATTTTTATGATTGAGTTTACCTCTCTTAATTATTAATTAATTCTTATTAATTTATCTAATTAATCAAATATAGCACAGGATATAGTGGAGTAAACAATGATATAAAGATATATCCACTATCTGACAATACAGGCTATTATGTAAATTGATTTGACGGTACATATATAGCAAATGTTTGTAAGTACTCAAAACTAATTTAAATAACTTTAGTGGTTTCACTCATTTATTTTAAGTCCTTTATCAAGTTCTTTTTTTTCTATTTAAAGAATTGAAGTAATTGAAACACTATTAAAAATAAAAGTTGCCTTTCATTTTATAAACAAAATAGTAGATAATTATTTATTTCTTAATAGGAAATTATCATATATTATATTGTTAAGACTATTTAAAAGTATTTTTTAACAAATTAATGCTTACATACTTTTTAATTTCTTTTCATTATCCTGAAATTAATATTAAGCTTATTAACAGTTTAATAAAGTATTACATAATATATGGAACATTATTCATCTATGTATTCATTCAAATCAATAATACAATTGTTATCTGAGAACTATTGCTTGTATTTCATTACCTTAAACAACTTTGCTTTCTCATTTATTTAATTATTGAAAGTGTATTTGTTGCTAATTAATGATGCAATTACTTCTATAAAATAGCAAGTTAAGAATTATATTTGCTTATAACAATTAGATAAAATAAACTAAATCTATCACTTACTTCATTTATTGTTTTGCAGTTATTTTAAAGTAAATAAATTTTGAACCCAAAACTAATTATGTTAATGTAATGTTTTAGGAAAGTATACATATATATCGACAAGTGCAATCTGTCAAAAGATCACTAGCATGCAAACAGGATATGGATTTCTAATGATTTCTTCTACTGAATTAATTTTGTGAGGATTATATGGTGTAAATATTCCAAACTACATATATAAATTCACATTCGGAAATACAGCAATAAGCTGGGGAAATTATATGGTCTGAACATTTGCATCAGCATGTGATATGACAAGTGCAGAATTCATTTTAAGTAGTGACAGTTTGACTATATACTCTTTCTTTACATATTCTAATACTGGTAAGTATTTTAAATAACTCTATGATTTTAAACCGACTTTCGATATATATTTGTTATAAACTTCATGTATGATAATTGAATAAATTGTCATAAAAACTATAATTAACAAAGTGCTATAATTATTTAATCTTTATATAAAACAAATATATAAATTTCATTTAAATAATGAAATTTTTTATTGTTTCAGATTACTTGTCAAAATGTACACTCATCATATAATATAACTTATCATCAAATTTGTAATGCATGAAACTTGTCATATAAATTAGTTAAATATCTAAAATACTAGTCATCATTCTTAAACACTCGTAACTTTCAATGATCATTTATAGCCTATTTTGATCTCTTTACACCAATTAATAATTAGTTATTAATCATAAAAAAATCGTCTTAGAACTTAGATACTCATCTTCCATCATGGAGACTAGCCATTAATCTTATGCATTCCAGTTATACCACTCATTTTAGCAGCTGAATTCTAGCTTTATCTTGAACACTATTTTTACTAAGCATAATATTTATTAAATATAACATAGAAGTTATTGCAAACTTAAGGTCCATGTTGACAAAAATAAACCTTGATTTTGACAACATGAACCTCTGAATGTTTTACTTTAGGTGGTCTGATTAATAGTTATTTTTAAAGTATGCTTCAATCTAGTCTATTTTCGGACCACCTTTGTGATGGAATATTTCGAGGGTCATGTTGGTAAGATCAAGATTGATTTTATCAACATTAACCCGAAGTTTGCAATAACTCCTGTGCTATCTTTGAAATAAATGTAATTTCCTTCCATCCTTCTGCGTAGTATTCTTTATATTACAACTGTAAATGGATGTACTTTCTTTTTTCAAATTTGACTTCCCTTAAGTCTAATGGCATGGATTTGATCTAGCATATCAATAAGACTTTTGTTCCTGATCCATTACTATTTCCAAGAGTATAAGCAAAAAGTTGTAAATTTTCACTGACTTAGTTTAGTATTAATACATTATAGTTTGATTTCAATCTTGATCTCTTTTATATACTTTTTTAAATAAACTTTCTTCATCGAATCCATATTGTATAATTTTTGAAATGGTTATTAAATTTTCAATGGAGTTGTAATAATTGATAAGTGTTATTAACGAATGTAACTTGCTACCTAAATTCGAAAACTTAAATTCGAATTATATGAACAATATTTAGACATTAAGAATTGAATCTTAAGTAACAATATATCGAAATTTCAAATCTTAGATACATATTAAATACTTTGTTTAATATACTGTTGCAATTCATAACATTTAAAAATATTTACATAATTTAATACTATTTGTACTATCATATTCTATTATGGAGTATTTATAATAATAAGCAAATTATATTCATTTTAAATAAATGGTAAAACAATCAGATATTTGATTTAATTACAATTATATAGGTCTTTATCTATATTTTGCAACTATTTCAACCTCTTCAGGGACTGTATCTTTGAGATACAAAAAGTCAGGCACCATAACATTTATTCAAGGGGCAGCTTTAAACGGAGATTACATTATCGGTAAGCATTAACAAATAATTGGTTTTTTAATCAAACACAACTGCTGATATTGGACTTTTTGACTCTTAGTTTATATTTTGTCTTAAAGACAATAATTATATTAGAATACTTTAATGTCAAAGCTATATTTTTTAATAAAATATTTTACAATTGTTTTAAAGCATCAATTTGTTTGTATATTTTTTCTACGAATATAGAATTTATTATTCTTGAGAGTTTCTAATTCATTAAATAATAAATTTAATCAGATTAACTTAATAAAAACTATTTAAGCTAGGTTACTTAAAACTTAAATTAAAGAATAGTACCGTATATTTCAGTCATACAAATTTAAATCTTCAGACTATAATAACTTGTTTGAAATAAAAGCATGCTAAAACTACAATTTTAATAAAAAAAATTGAATATAATTCAAATCATTTTAAAATCGTTATATATTAAAAATAGATGACTTCATTATTTGAGCTATAATGATTTTAGTAATGCTATTAGTGCTATTGTTAATTGTAGTAATTAATGCTTAGTATTGAAAAGAAGTAATAGAATAATTAGTTTAATAAGCTACTTATTAAAATCATGAAGATTAGTTTGTTCCAATATGAGACCCAAGAGGATTTGGAGAGTCTCATGCTGAAATTTTTTGAATAATACTTCTCCATTCCTAACACTGTTCTAAATAATAATTTTATATTATCAAATTGCATTTACTATTTGTTGTATGAATTATTTTTGCATGTCTCAATATGATAATTAATATAATTGTGATATGCAAATGATTGGTAAAATAATATAAAGATTATACTTAATAAAAAAGTTTTAAACTTTTACATTAAAAGAATTTAAGCATCAAAACAATATAGTAACTAAAAATGCAAATATTTATTAAGCAAATTTAAATATATTTAAGATAAAATATTTATTAATTTGTAATATATGAATGAAATACAGATATATACAAGTATACGAATTCCTATCTTTATTTAATTTCTCCTTCTATACATTTTTTATTTGAATCGGTTAAGTCTATTTTTAAAAATTTTAAATTCATGATAATATATTTGTTTTCTTCAAATTTGTATCAAATATAACTCTTTAATAAAAACTAACATCTCCATATATTAAATTTTGAATAAAAATTAAATTTGAAAAAAATACATAATCTTAATTTGATTTTAAATTTTGTAATAACATGATGATTCAGTCTCGACAAGTACAGGCAAAATATTAATATACCAAATATCAACAACTACATTCATAAATAAAAGTGTAACAAATGCTAATAATGTAGACAATATATCTATCGAACCAATTACTGGAAGGTAAAAATAATTTTTTAATATATAGATTCATATTTACATTTTACACAACTGGTTATATTATTAAGAGGTAAGTCAATTAATTATGTTAACATTTTATTTCTACCAATAAATTTAATTACTAGATTTGCATAAGAATCAAAAATTGTGCTCTATGTTATTGGCAAAAATCGTGAGAATTTAATATTTTCTATCTGTTCAACTCATTAATTAGTATTTTTAATATGGAATTTAAGTTAAATTTTATTTAGTATAGTATTAAACATGAATTACAGAATAGCTATCTAAGAATTATTATAGAAAATTTTTTAAAGCTTCAAAAAATTCTAAAGAGCTGACAAATCAACTATAATATGTGAAATTAACTATTGTTGAATCAATTTTTTTAATTTTCATAAGATTTCTTTTGTTGCTATAAATATTATGCTCTCCATCCATAAGATAGATATTTAAAAATCAATAATTATAAATCCTTTAATGCTAACAAAGATCCAATCAATAAATGGCTAATAATTTGTTTTGAGTGGAAGATGCCAATTATTATAGGATTGACATTCAAACCAAACTAGTTATCTTCGAATTCAATCTACAATTTTTAATTCGAGCTGAATGATTATTGGATGGTATGATCAACAGTTATTCAAATTTTTGGTTTAAGAAGATTCAAATATTTCATTAAGATGATGAACTAAAGAGGAATATAGATTTTAAAGATTAGAGTGAGTTTAAATTTCGTTTGAAAAGGTTTCTTCACAGCCTGACTAACTAACTGATTAAGAGAAGATTAAATTTATACATTGAAACTTCTTGCTTATTTCAATAAGTGAAAACCTTTAAATAAAATCTAATTTAAAGCAGTAATACATAAATTTTGAATCTAATTTTAACTTAACATATATTCCATTTTTAATTATCAATATCAAGTAAAAAGATATGTTATAAATAACATTTATAGAATTGCATTCTCTATTGAAGCAGTTGATTTAGTCTCAGATTTCACAACATCAACAATGGATATGTTTGCTCTAGCAACTGGAACAGATGAAATAATAGCTTTAGGCGCGCAAACTATCAACTCCCCAGTCAATCTTGCAACTGTAAATACTGTAACATATACTAATCAGAATCTGGTTTATGTGGCAGGTACAACCACTACTGGAGATGTTTATATTAAATCAACAACTGAATCTATTCTTGTAGTTGAGGATAACACATTTACAACTACTCCAAGTCTAACTTGCTCAGCTGCTGGATCGACCTCGATTAGTTATACTATTAGCGATTACCTTGCAACAACTGCTCCAACATGGGTTACAATTGATTCAACTACAGGCATGCTTACAATAGTGGCACCAAGTGTAAGTGCAGATACAGTTTATAGCTTTTATGTAACTTCAACTGTAACTGGGATTACTGATCCTTTACAAATGCTCATTCAATTGACAATCGCTAACTGAGCTGTGTCAAACTGCCAAAGATGATCTGTTTCAAGTGCATCAAGTTGAGACGTTTATATTCCTGTTGCCACTCCAGCTGCAACTCCGGCTGCCACTTCAGCTGCCAGTTCTACTACCAGTTCAAGTACGAGTTCTTCAAAAACTGAGTATGTTGCATCAGCACAAGCTGAAGCTTTAGGGACAACAACATCTTCTGTAGTTGGAAGTTCGGTTGGAGTTGTTGCAGTATCAAGCTTATCGAATACAACTTCGATGTCCAGTTTATGGTTGATGATATGTCAGATTCAGATGCTATTTCTTTTTCTTCTTATTCCGTCTTATATTCCTGATGATATAAAGGCAGTAATAAAGGGTCCTAAATTTACTGTAAATCTTTACGACTACTCTCCGACTAAAAGTTCAGGATTCATAAAATCATTGCTTGCAAATTTTGATTTCCTTCTGACGAATACCTCACTTGAAGACTTCGGAGTAAATTCAGATAGCTCCATTTACAACATTTACCCCTTTGTATCAACAATCTTTTGAATGGCTTTGTTTCATGTTTTACTCTATTTCTCGCTCAAATGAATATTAAATCTCAAAGAAGAAAACTGCTGAAAGAAGCTTATTAGACTAATAAAGATAATCTGTACCGGGATTTATCAAATAATGGCATTTGGGTTTTATATTCGAAATTGTTATGAAATGTCCCAACTTATTCTGGTGTTTTCAATCTACGAGATTTACAATTTTAACAGAGATGGCTCTTTTCACATAATCTCTTTAAGTTTTGCAATGATTCTAATAATTCTCTATCTGATATTTGTCTTATTCATTATTTTACTGATAATATCTAATTACAAGATGGATGGAGATAGTCACAATAAATTAGGAGAGTTATTCAAAGGCACTAAGCATACTAAGAAAGCTCGGTTCATTATAGTTGGAATTCTCCTTCGAAAGCTGATCTTCGTTATTATATTAGTTTGCTTCAACTCTTCATCTCCAAGGTTGCTACTTGGCTTTCTGTGAGCTATTCAAGTATCCTTTACATGCTATAGCTTTATTCAGCGCCCATATTTGGATATTAAGGCAAATATAATCGAGATTGTTAATAACACCTACTATCTCTTGTTGTTGGCTGCCTTATTCTTTTTACAAACAAAATCTGACTGGAGTCCAACTAAAATCACCATCTATACATGGATGATTTCTTCCAACAGCATGGTTGCATTTTGAATCATTTTTAGTAAACTCTTTGCTTTATAATTTTAGGTGACGGATTAATTACATTAATAAGGTTTATCATTAGATCGTGATTAAAGAACTCGGCTTCAAACAAAATAGGTAAATATTATTATATAATTTTAGATTGATTAACTACAAATTTGTTGAATTTTAATATTTAAAGTTGTCGTTATTTATCTTTTGATCTTAAAAATATAAAAATAATTAAAGAAATTTAAATATATAACATTTTATTTAAGCTATCAACAATTAAATACTAATTTTGCTTATTGATAGATACAATACCTTCAATCTATTTTTATGTTTTTTAATTAAAGGTTTAGAATTTATTTATCTAACTGATTCCAATCTTCTGTCAATGTATTTTCAGTTTACTGGATAGAATTAAAATTTCTTGCTACGTTTGCATTTTAATACTGGTTTAGCTCCCAAAAGCATCCCCATTGAGGAATCAAAAGAAAATTCGAATAAATCCGAAACATTTGATAGAATTCAGACTCCAAAAGAAAATAATATGGTGTTAGTCGATCAAGACCAGGACCAAGAGAGCATCAAGAACCAAATTGACAATCAGTTTGAAGAACATAAAATTCAAAGCTTTGCTGATAAGAATAATCAAATCCAAATAGTGAAAATCACAGTCAAGGATTGGAGCAAAGAATAGCTTAATCCAATAATTAATTTTTGACTAAAATGATTTTCAAAAATCTATATTTCATTAATAAAATACAATTATATTTAGATTTTGTTGACTAATTTTGATTGCTTATTATTTTTATGTTAGCTTATATTAATTTAAATTTGGAAAGAAAGTTAAATAAAACTAGTTAAATTAAAATTCTTATAAAATTGCTTTACTCACAATTTGAAATATTACAAGTATTCAAAATAGTATATTTTATTTTGAGCTCAATGTTTGTGTTAAAGTTTTGTCAAATATCAAGCTACTTAAAAGTCTTTTATTCTAATGCGATCATTTTAAACAAGAAAAGAGACAGCACGAATCTGGAGTTCAATCGAAATTTTTTATTCTGAATTCCTGAAAATAGAATAAAGAGACAGCAAGTTTTGAAAGCATTGAGACTGTCTAACAACACCTCTTTAAATAAAAATAAAAGCTATTAAGCTCTACTTTTCTAAATTTGCTTTGTAGTTTTTTAATTCTCGGCTTTTGGATTTTAAGAGCTCCAAATATCACCGTGATAAAATGTTAAACTCCAATTTATCAACAAAGTATTAAACATCATTTGTAACTCGTAATTATACTTCTATATACCAATCTGGAGATGGAGTTCAATTTTTCATAAATTTGAAAAATAATTTTCGAAAAAATACCTTCTTTTTTCTATACTTCTCTTACCTTTAACCTATTTTATATTAAGATCAATAAAGCAAATTAATTTTTTAATGTTATGAAAGCCTTAACTTGCTTATTTGAACAACAATTATTTATTTATAAAAGCTTTTTCAATCATTCATTAAGCTCCTACTTGAATTTCAAGAAACTCTGATGCTTATATAGCTACTTGACAATAATTTAGTTTTTAGATTAATTAATCTTTGCAATAATTATCCATTCCTCCTTCAAAACAGATTTCTTTTATCATCAATGATTATTAGCCTGATATGTTTATCATCAATGATTCTGATGAAATTATAAGAACTGACTGTAGTTTCTTCTGGGTAATTCTAAGTAAGCATCTTTGACTTCTGTCTCCTTTCAAAGTCTTCTGTCTAATCTTATTTATGAGTTCTTTAGCCTTAACATTGATCATAGCCTAAGGGAACTACCGAATTTGCTAAGCGGTTTTTTCGTTATAATAAATCAAAAGTGGCTGATCCAATCTTCCAAATTATACTCTTTTTGATGGTGGTCCTTTACAAATGTCAAAAAATTCATAACAATTCTTCTAAATATCGTTATTGCTCCTTGATGTTTGGAGTTATACAAAACTCTGTAGATTATTACAATGTTCTTAGTTTTACAGAATTTTTATAAATTTTATTTAATAAAAACTCATTTTCATTATCTTATTTGAAAGTAGAACAGTATCTGTTTAATATCTTTCTTTAGATTTTCAATTTGTTTGACTTCAAGATTCTTTCAAGGTTTTTAGTTCTTACTTTTCATATTTAGAATCGAAGTAAATATCCCTCAGTCAAAAAATCATGTTATTCCATTTGGAGCCAGCTTGCAGAACATCCTTTTAGGTAGGATCAACTTTCAGCTGAAAACTGTGCTTTCGATGAGAATAATATAAAACTACTTGGGCTTGTCACACTTCAGATACTATAAATCAATCTTCAATAACTGATTTTCTTTTTGAGGATACACTGCTTGGCTTTCTTTTTGATTAATTTTATTTTCAGTTTTCTTGCCTCTAATTTCAATTTTTAGAAAATTTTGTTGAGCTATTTAAAGTTTTGAAGGCTCTACTCCGGACCTAATTTCTTGGTCAACAATCTATTTTTTTTAATCTTTCTTGCTTCTTATATATTGAAAGGAAAATCTCGTTAAGGTACTTAAAACTTCATTAAATACTACTTTATTAATTTATAAGCATTTTTAGAATTTATTGTTGAAAGTTTTACAAATATGATGTGATCCTTGTAATATCTTTTCAATACATCTTGTTTCTTTTTTATTCTCTCTTTTTAATCTTGTGGTATTCTACACTTTTGAGATTCCTTTTTTGAAGCAAATAAAAATGATTGTTGTTAGCCAATAATGGTAAATTGATTGTGTGGAAGTATGATTACCAGCTACGAAGTATATAATGTGTTGGTAATTGCATTATAAACATGAAAATAAACATAATATAACTCAGAGAAGGCTATTATATCTGGCTCACTATCTTATTCGGCATCCTATAACATTGAATCAATTTATTCATTCATTATATATGATAAATGATCCTTAAATCTATTTGAGTGATTCGAATCATAGTCACATCGAGTTTTTCTTACCTAACTGTAAGATATATCGGGTTATCAAGTCACCCTCTGTCTTGTGATCTAAAAAGATAGTTACCGTCAGGCTCTTCTTCGGTTGTGCCAAATTTATCACTTAGAAAATTAATGATTGAAATTTAATTACATCATATTTAAAATAACTGGGTTCATTTAAAACTTCACCAATTTTAATCTGATTAAGTATGATCATTTTAATTGCACTTTAAATGCATTTTTTAAATTTATTTTTAGAATAATTTCTATCTTCTCTTACTTGAAAGTTTGATCTCTCACTGAAAACAAAAACATTTCTTGCCATCATTTCGGATTTAACAAGCGATTTATGCCTTTTTCTTTGATTCTCGTACGTAATCATTTTATTTACAGTTTTGAGCTAATCTTTATTTTCTTTCTTTGATGCCTGACCATTATTCTCTTTGATTCTCTTTCTGAGTACAAAGAATCATTCTTATTAATTTGTCAGTACTTTCATTCCTAGATAAGATGCCAAAATAAAATTCCAAATTTAGTGCTAACTTCTTTATTTCATCATGCTTTATACTTATTGACATACTTGATCGCAATTATTAGATGTAATTATATCCTGTTACAAGAGAGAAATGATTACCGAACAACTTTCAAGTTAGATGCTTTAGCAAATCATGCAATAAGAAAGAGTTTGTAAATAGTATTATGAACCTAAAGAAACGAACAATTCAATTAGATTACACATTTTTATTAAAGAGGCAAAATCATGTTTATATGAGAATATAAGAGATTTAATATAGAATCATGAATATAGAATAATTATCTCAGAAAATAAGAAATTATGATCAACAATTTTAACTCATTTAATTTACTGTCAAAAGTCAATTCAATGCTGAAGCTCTCCAGGGTATTATTTTGTTAATAGTAAATCATAGAGATTTTCAAGCTTCAGAAGATTTTGTAAAAGCATTTCATATATAATCAATACATTTTTGATTGGGAATCATTAAAAATAAAAATATACATATCTAGAGACAAGATCAGTAAAATTACTAGTAGTCTCTTTAGTTCTTTTGAAAATAGTTAGTTGATAATTCAGAAGATAAAGTCAATAACTTATGTCATTCAAATGTGTTTCTAATTATTTCATTAATGTAGTCTCATACAAACAACTATATGCTTAATTACTATTTAACGAACAGGCTGAAATTAGCAAAATTTAAAGCTCAGTCATTATGAAAGTTATGAATAAATAGATTTTCATATTTATTTTAAATAAAATTTGGCTTGCAATAAAACTAATTTTAAGTTTCAAGAGCCTAAAC
>JAQGFW010001629.1:0-16561 GCA_030463445.1 Euplotes aediculatus
AAGGACTCGAAGAGAAGGGATTCATACCTGATTCTGACCGGGTTTGGTTCGTGGAATTAATATAATTATTATTTATAATTAGATTCAATCCGGATTTTTTGCATCGCTTTCTTCTTCATCTTCTTCCTGGTACAAATTCCTTGTTCATAGAGCATCAAGTGAATAGAAATAAAAGCAGAAGCGCATATTATTCATGTTTCTCTTCTTCCTTGTGATTCTCCATGACAGCATCTCCTGTTCGTCTTGAGACATCAAATTTGAAACTTCAAATGGTGAAAGATTTATAGGATGCTACAGAGGTGTATGTTCAAATGTGATCATGCCGAGCTCGAAATTTTTTGAAGCTGCTCTTTTCTTTTTCATTGCTGATGAAATCTTCAAGTATAAAACGGCTCTTCCTGGTGTTGCTGCAGAAGATAATAATGCAAATTAAGCTTACTCTTATACACTACAACATTATCTATTTCAGTCTTCATTTCTTTTGTAAGCTCAATTAGTAAGTCTTTATTTTCATCAAGTACTGGATCTCTGCTCAAATTGCTTGGAATATCAAGCAATTAATCGACTCTCTATAAATTGTGTTGATGATATTGAGGAGATATGCTATCTGTAGAGTTTTCTTTTCTGAATAATTTGGAATATACTTCATAATTTTCTGATTCATTCTGAGCTTTTCTCATAAATTTGAAGTAGATAATTTTTTAAAAGCAGAAACATGCACTTTCAGGACTCGGTATGTCTTAAAAACTATTAAAAGTCCTCACTGAAATCAAAAATATTAATACCTTTTTAGAACCATTTAATACTTGCTTGAGAAATGAAGCTGGGCATGTTCTCATTCTTGGAAATAGAGCCTAACTGTATTTTCAATCACCAATACGAACAAACTAAATGCAAATAAACACTTGGTTAATCATTTTGCATATGGAGTACTAACCTTGATTTTTAAATGATATAAAGATGCTTTTTCGATCTAATTTCGGAATTAATTTTTCAGAAACAATCGCAGTTTTTGGATTTATTCAATTGCATGACGATTTTCAAAAGCTGTTATGTAATTAGCAAATGAAGATGTATGAATAATTCACAACAGGAAAATAGGGAAATTAGCAAAGAGGCTGCAGATTTACAATATTCGGAAATTATACAAAATACACATAAAAGTTTTCATTTAAACAAGCATTCTTCATGAATGTAAATTCATTTCGTTTGAACATATTTCTGAAATTTCAATAGTAATAAAACAACGTTCAGCAAGGTGAATATTATTAGAATAAGAATTAGCAAAGTAAGCAGTCTGTTCCAACATGAACCTACCTAATTGGTAATGCCAGGTTCCTGATAAGAATAACACCAATAGAATGCTAGCCTCGGTCAGAATTGATGCTAGAGTCCAATAATTGAACCAAAATAATATAATTGGATTTGCTTATTTAAATCACTTCAAAATTAAAATTACCAAAAATCAGTTATAAAAAGTCAGAAAACCTGCTTAAAAAAAGAATGAGAGAAGAATAGAAAAAGATGGTGAGAGCTCATTAGTTATTCAAAGAAAAAGAGCATGAGTATAAAGAAGGATCTAAAGGGAGTATTCCTTATTTCAAGAGAAGGAAAAGGATGTTGAAAAGTAGACCTCTTCAATTCGGTCAGTTAGTCAAGTTACCAAAAATATCATCTCTTACTCTCCAAGAAATGGATGAATGCTTAGCAGATTAAATCTTTACTGACGATAATTTTGATAAGTCATAAGAAGATTTAGATTATGAAGATGATATTAAAATCCCAACAACAAGTCTGACTAGACAGCTTAGAATAATTTCAAGTGAACCAGATGATAACTGATTATTCCATAATTTGAACAAAGTGGTTTTTGTAGGACAGAGCTCTGCTTCTGATATGCAAAGTGAAATATGAAACTATAATAATAAGAAAAAGGAATTTTATTAAGCATTTTGTGAGGAAGATATAGAAAATCATTTCTTTAATTTGTGAAAAAATGGATACTAGAGCACAAATCTTGAGCTTCTTACTTTTTCTGATTTTATGAGAATTAATATAAATATATCTCATTAGATTAAGTAAATCCAGAGTTTGAAATAAATAATCCTCATAATACTGGTGAGATAAAAATCTTTATAAGAAATTGGAGACATTATGAAATTTAAATTGATGAAAATAAGCAATTATTTGAGTTACCAGTTCAAAATGAACCAGTAGACATAGATTTTAAACCCTCGTCATTTATTACAAAAGAAAACAAAAAAAATGATAATAAAGAGTTTGTGAGCAGGAACCAAATGATTAATGATTTTATAAAAAATTCATCTGGATTCAATCTTGCTAATTATTTTTTCAGGAAATTTATAATTATCTAACTAATAAGGAGCGATAAATATACCAAGAGGCTAAAAATAATATTGATAAAGAGAAAACAAAAAATTGAAGATCTATTCTTAAATATAAAACACGGGATTTTCGATAGAAGACAAAGTTTGTATCAAATAAAAAGAAAACTATATAGAACCACAAACCAATTCCTAAGTACGTTCTTTATGAAAATGTAAAGGCTAAAGAAAAATATTTCTTAGTTTGAGAACATATGAAGGTGATTATTTTGAGTTGCATAGAGGCAATAGAATTGCAAATTTAAATAAATATGATCCCTTTAAAATTGAGGATACAAAATAAAAAAAACATATATTTGGGCAGAATCAAAAAATGTCAAAATAGATAAACTTCCTGAAATTATTAAACAAGCACACGAATCAAATAAAGATCATCTTATTGGAAAGGCAACTGCAGATCATTTAACTAAAAATATGAATTGATCTAGGTCTTAAACTCAACGACAGATGTGTCGCTGATTTGCTGCCAAAGGAAGAAGAGGAAAAGAAAGAAGTAGAAAATCCGGATTGAATCTAATTAAAAATAATAATTATATTAATTCCAGGAGCCAAACCCGGCCAGAATCCGGTATAAATCCCTTCTCTCCTAGTCCATATTCTTTTAAGGATAATTATAAAATATAAGAAAAAGGATTATCCTAAAAAGGAATAAGGACTCGAAGAGAAGGGATTCATACCTGATTCTGACCGGGTTTGGTTCGTGGAATTAATATTATTATTTTTAATTAGATTCAATCCGGATTTTCTTGCATCGCTTTCTTCTTCATCTTCTTCCTGGAACAAATTTCTTGTTCATAGAGCATCGAGTGCTGATACATTGTATTCATATTTAAATTGGTTTTGAGCTTCAAAATTACTTTTCAGCTAAAGTTGTCATTTATTTTTAGTGCTAAATATCAGCGCCGAATTTTGATTGATCTTATTTTTCTTGATGCAGAAGTCATTATTTTGAATAATCATAATTGTATTCACCGTGTCTCTGATTACTATCAGGACTAAAAATATGATATTTTTTATTCCTATAATAATGAGGTTTCTATTTTGTCCACTTTCATCTATTTCTTTGGTATAAATGTCCCTATCAATTTCTTTTTTAATTTTAAAGCAGTATTTATCGATATAGCATAATTTAAAATTACGCGATTAAACTTCTTTATTCTTTGTTCTCCTATTTTTAATTTCTCACTTGCTAGTTTAGTTATATTGAAAGCTTAATTTTATTTCGATGATGAAAATTGTCTCTTGGAATATTAATTACGAGCATATTTCTTTCTAAATATAAATGCTTTGATTATAAGTGATAATAATATTCATCTATTTATCACTATCGTCATTCATTTTGTCAATTAATTTTAATATTGTTTTGCAGACACGATCATTTTATTTTACAAACCTATTATTTATAATAAATTAAGCTTTGAAATCAGATTCATGGCGTATTTTATATTCACATACAGTTAGACACAACCTATCTGCCAGATCGAAAGCTCCTTCGTGCTCAGTATTAGTGCTTAACTCAATATAATGGATGCAGCTAGTTCCTCCTGCAACTTGAGTTCTCCAAGTGGAATTATAACTGAGGCAGTCCAGAGGTAACAGATATAATCTCGTAGCCGCTGCTGCAGAATTCCTCATGCATGGCGTGGACTTCCTGAACCCACGCTTTATTTTGATTTAATTAGCTGCAGTTACAGCAAACGCAAACGATCGGGTTCTCACATTGAATCGCAGATTTATTTTAAACTGAGTACGCCTTTAGGAGAGAGCTTTTGAGCAAGAAGAAATGTGGGACTGCTTTTGTTATATTGCCGATATTCGGATACAGTCCGCGGCTGCAGGTGGAGGCCTGATGGTTGGACCAGCAGACAGCACAAATCAGATGAACAACGCGAGGGTAAATAAATATACTCGTATTACTTTGAATGAAATTCCGGCACTCCGAGCATGAAAATAGTCAATAGATATCCGTAGTGGCATCATAAAAAGAACACATTTAAGATTTAATTATTTCAAATTGGAGTTGGAATCAAAAGTTTTTGATGAGCAAAGGAGGATTTATTTTTCAAATTTTAATTCGCTGTTATTTTATCATATAATTTTAGCAATCTTTAATTAACTGTTTAAAAGATTTAAAGCGATAAAAGTAGAAATCGAAACTAAAATATTTTAAGATGACTAAAGAAATATAACAAAATAAAATAAAACAACTTTACAATACAGCAGATATATAAATTAGGATTATGATTTTTTTCAAATAACTTTGTTGATTTTTAGTTATTGATATAGTATTGAATCTCTTTGTCTCATAATAGATAAAGAATAATGGTGTTTATATTGAAAATCAAAGAAAAGAACTGTATTCATAGCTTTTGGTAATATAGGTATTTGAATAAAGGAGAAACTTGATAGGGATCATTTTAAGCTCAAGCCAGTTTTGAGAATTCATATTAATACTATTCTTTTGAATCCAAAAAGAAGTTAGATATCTTCGTGGATCTCTAACTTCTTCGTTAAAAATTATTCTAAGCTGAGGTTAGCCTTGTAGACGAGCCGCAGCCTAAAACTACTGACAGACACTCCATTTTTAAACATCTTTGCCTAAATTTATAATATCAATATTAATGAAAAAATATTGGCAACGCAAATTTACCTTATTCCATTATTTGTGCAAAAAAAGGGACAAAACAAAAGACTATTCTCCAATTATATAAGAATTGGACTTCATAAATGCAAATGATATTCATAGTAGGAATTGTGGATTGTTTGAGGAACCCATATCGAGTTTCATACTAGCTAATAAGCTGTGTTGCCAAGAGCTATGAATTTTTAGCTATTAGAATACCGTATACGACGTTGTCTAATCCCCTCAATGATCGTCAATTTGCCAAATTCGGAGGAGGACTAGACAAAGGTGATATTTATTTTCCCCAAATTTACATTTTAAAAAAATTAATACAAAAAATTTGAGTAACTTTTTTTTATTTGTTATGAGTATATTAATAATAATTCATATATTAATTTAGATGATGGAAGTCATATTAGAATTGTCTGATCTTGTCGGAGTAATGCAATAAAAACACACAATGTTTTGTATATTCCATAAAATTTTCGGCAACTGGTCATCCAATTGCCTAAACTTTAATCAAATATAATAGAAATAATTTGGAGGAAAACGAAGAAGAAAAGGAACCAATTAATATTGAGCTTACTGAGCAAAAAACAGATCCTTATAATGTTGAAAATGTTATTGACTTTAAATGATCAGGTGTAAAAGTAAATTAATGATGAAAATTTTCTCAAAAAGTAACTGGATAATTGTTTGATGATTGTGGTATCGTACCTAATGAAAGGAAAAATTAAGAAGATCTTTTATGAAGTAATTTTTATTACTAAATTTTTTTAATAAAATTTTGTTTAATGAAGTAGCCAACGACCAAGATTTTGCTAAACTTACAAGGGGACTAGTCAAAGAGGGGACTGGATATTGTCAAATTCGGTAATACATCTCTCAAAGTCTGAATTAATATATTCATTGAAAAATAAAAAGGAACTTTTAAGATTATATTCTAATGAAAATAATTATAATATGAAGATATAATTTAATTTATATATCAAATAATTTTGAATTTAACAAAAAATATTAAAATAAGTTCTATTAGGAATAATTTTGCTGTTTGAGAACAATTCAAAGAGTTAATTTAAAATATCGCTATTATTGAATATAAAGATAGGATAAAAGAAAGAATGAATTAATTTGAAGTCACATTTTGTTGTTGTTCACAAATTATAGATATTTGGAGAATTTTAAGCTTATCCTCAATCAAAGTTATTTCCATATATTATATATTATGAAATATATTTTAGAAAGCTTAAATCTTTTTGATAATAGTTATCATAAGTCTTTTGAATTTGATGAAAAATTGATTAAAAAGAAAATTATAAGATTTTTTACTTCAATAAACTAATTAATGTTTATTTTAAGAGATATTATATATTTTGGAGAGTAGTAAAATTTTTTACAACCTACCTAACAATACATGTATAAATGAAAAATAACCAATATGTCTTTTATAAATCACTAACCTAACTGTTTTAAATATACTGAACTTAAATCTTTATTAGAATCATCAATTTTATGTATATTTGCAATTTTTGTTGAATAAAAAATAATGCTTGAAAGATAATAGCTATTAAATTATTAAATACTCAATTTTACAACAAATCTAAAAAAAATTAAAGTTTCGTATTATATTATACAAACTTTTTCCAATTTATTTATATTATTTATATGTTTTGACTGTTGATCGTTTAAATATGTGATTAATTTCAGAAAAAACATCTTCAAATTCTAAGATTAAAAAAAATTATAATACAATGTGAATTTAGCATTAATTTTTCCTCAATTTGGATTCAAGATTTCAACACAGAGTTTCTATTAAATAAACCTTTCTGATACTTAAATTAATCCTATTTGAATTTATATCTTGGCTTGTTTATGTTACCAATGAGTATTAATAAAATTTAATAAATACGATTTTAATAATTTAAAGTAATCAGGATTTTATCGAATTAGATAAAAAAAAGTTTTGAGTGTCTTTGATTTTTAAGGTAAATTATAATCTTGATCAAGATTTTACTGATCAAATATTCCGGGTTTTATAAAAAAATCAGATTTATATTTTTAATTTCATTTTGACTCAGCAATTGAGATTCTTTAAAATAAAAAATGGCATCCATTATATAACTACAAAATTTTGATACTCTCGTTGATCAGCTAGGTCTTTGATCCTCCAGAGCATGTTCATCCAGCTTCAATCGTTCAAGTGCTTGATTATCCATCACCAGAACCGATCTGGTCTGAATGGACTGACTCATATCCAAAATATCCTGGACAAGTTACAAGAGTCTTAGCCAAGAAGGACTAGCATGAGTCCTTTGAGAATTGGAACATTTCTTTTCTGGACCAGATTCTGATCAGTCTGAGGCAACACTGATCTACATGAAGTACTCCAAGAAGACAACTTGTGAAAGACGGACGCCAAGCTGATAAGCGAAGGAATCATATACAGTATTTTAAATTATTTTCGACGGAGAAAGCAAGAGTCTGATTACAAAATCTGAGTTTATATTATCGTATCACCTTATGCTCAATGTGTTTGAACAACAAAAACTTTTCTGCATTTTGGTTGGAAATTGAAAAGTGAGTTGAATAAAAGATTTTCAATATTAAAATATTTTTTACACAGACCTTTTGTTATATTAATAAATATAAATAAATATAACATATTTAGACATGTTAATTGTTTCAAAATCAATAAAAGTATCATCTTTATTTTTTAATGCATTCATTCAAATTCATGTGTTATTTTGACAGCCATTTTTAATTTTAATGACTAAATAAAAAATAATTAGTGAAATTATTCGTAGTCATGGATGAGAAGCGAAGTATTTGTACAGGTTTGTATATCATATCTATGAAGAGACTATAAAAGGTAATGACACTCATGTTGCTCGATAATCATATCCCTCATATCCTCAAGACTGGAAGATAAGAAAATCAAAAATTTTACATAAATTTGTTTGCTTCTGTTACTGGATTTAGACTTCATTTTCTAGACATCAAATTTGAAATTTAAATCTGGAAACATAAGTAAACAATTTTATGGCAAGTTATAGCTATTGTAACTATCTAAAATCTATTTTAATTAATTTTTTAATTTCTAAAATGGTGAATTAATTCTCTCAGTTGTTTGGAGACCATTCTGATCAAATGTCACATTCAGTTCACAATAAATAAGAGATCAATATTTTGAAGAGTTTTGATCATTATTTTTGATCCTAGTCCAGAAGATAAATTTATTTATTCTGATTTTCTCATTGTACCTATATTTTGCTTGAATGCTGAAAAAAGATGTTCAATAGGAGCATATTGTGAAGATATGAGGGTATAAAATATATAAGTTTAAAATTTTCTTAAATTGTATTTAAAATAAATGAGGTTTTATGAATAACAGTGTTATCTGAAACTAAAACTTTTTAAATTGCTGATCGAATATATTTTAGCTTAATAAATTTATTCAAATCTTTGATAAAGTCCTCAAACAGTTTTGAATTTATGCTGTGCTTATAAACATGTGAAAAATGTCAAACATTTGAACTAATAGCAGTAATTAGTGAGGTAGAACTAAAAAAATTATTGGTCTTTATTTAGTGCTATTTTCTTTTTGAATTCATGAATGTAAAGGTTTAGTATGACTAGAAACTGATCATTCATCAACATTTATTAATAAATCATTTCAAAGAATATCTCAACAAAATCTGCTTACAAATAAGGTCCTCTTTAGTTCAAGATAATTCTAATCAATTTTAAATGTTCTAACTGAAGATTTATTTATAACTCAAATTTAATCGTTATTTCATACAATTAATAACCTGAACTCTGGAAATATTTGCCCAAAATTTTTAATGAAGTTTTGATTTAACGTCTGTGCTGTTGAAAGTTATTTTAGTCCTCAGGATCTCAATAACTGAGTTTTATTAAATAATTCGTTATTTCAGATTTCTTCTCCTTTGTACTAAACAGCCAATCTTTGATTCCATTTTTATTATACTGCTATTTTATCTTATATAACGTAGATTTGCTCCAATTGTGTTTAGTTGAGATTTCATCTATAGTTAATATTTTGCCAAAATAGTCTGCTAAAATCTTTAGTTTGTCTAAAGTTGAAATCTTGCTTCTGTAAAAACCAAGTGTGCTCTCTGTTCTTTTTATGATTAATATTCTCTTCATTTGTTCTCTGTTGGGAGCTTGTAAATTTATAATTATTCTTTGTTCAAATGCATGTAAGAATTCGATTAGCATCGATTGAATAATCAGGAGTACATGCATTGAGTTTAATAGTCCTGCAGCCATTTGAAGATTGGTTAGTCCCCTTCTTATTAATGTTTACTATCGATCGATAAGAATGATGTCCATCACTCTAGGGTTGACACTAGACGGACAAAATCTCTATTTTTAGAAATGATTTTCGCAATGTTTACTATCAATGTCTTTGGGAAAAATAATTAATTGGTTGGTGATCCAAGCTGATTTATCTATAAAAGTAATATTCCAAATTACGAATTTAAAGCACTTTAAATTCCGAGTTGCTCATTTTCAAAGATAAATTGAAGAAACTATGCTGCAAACATAGACTCCAGACTGGTTTTGTTGAGTTTTAAATTTTCTGTTTGGCAACTTGGTGAATTTACCAGACAGCATCTCTAAAAATCTATTTAATCTTAGACTTTTTAGAATGTTTATTATTAGAGAATTGAAAGTAGAACTTTATTTCATATTTTGACTATGGATGCCTTTAAACTCATCGATATGTCCTCTACTTAGCTTATTGTCCCCTTTATTATTCGTATAGAATGGGTCCAAAAGGAAATAATCGTGCTTTTATCGATTACTGATAATCATTCTTTGATCTGCCTTAATCCTTCCTTTTTGTTCAAGGTTACAACAAGGCTATTTCAATGGTACAAAAGCTTCTGTTCAAATGATTAAATAGGAGTTATTTTGGAGCATACTCTGAGCGAAAGGGAGAGAAATAGACTCCTTCAACCTAATGAATTCAGATACTCCATTCATTTGCTTGAAGTATGCACATTACTATTGCCCATTAGTAAGACTATTCTGCTTGCTTCGACATTGAGGTCTTGCTGAAGCCAGACAATTAGTTTTTGAATAAATAAAATGAAACTATAGGAGTCATTGCAAGACAACAAAATTGAGATAAACCAATCTCCCTTACTCGTAATTGCAGCAATAAGAGATAGAGATCCGGCAAGCGCTGAATTATTAGCAGTTCATTAAACTCTTTTTATGGACCAGGAGTAGTTGATTTTGGTCGACCTCGTAAATAGCTTCTAGTCAATATTTACAATGACATGCTCTGGCTTTATTATATTTGCAAACTCTAATCAAAATAGGATTCACTTTAGCTTATTCTGCTGAATGCTGCTTGCCGATGGTCTAGAAGAGACCCTCTTATAGTTAAATCCAAGATTATTCTTCAAAAAAGAGGTAATACTTTGTCAGCTAACCTCAATTCCTGTCTCTGAATTGATGTAGTTCTTCACGTTTGTAGAATTAAATATGCCTGACTGAGCTTTAATATAATCGATATTCTTCTCTTGGGATCTCCTTCACTTCTGTATTTGAGATTTTTTGAGTTTAAATAATGAATAAATTGATATCGGTAATTTCACTCAATTTCTGACTATTCTGAACACTGTGGAATATGACATTCGGATATTTTTGACAATTTCAGATCTTGACTTTTTGTATTAATAATATAATTTAAGAATCCTGAGCTTTTATGAATCATTAGTCCACTTATTCCTATCTTTTGAAATCAGTTCATCTTGATCATCTCAAATGACTTCTTCATTAAATTCCTTATTTGATTTTACAGCTGAGTCCTTGAGGATATGGGCGATTATTGGATTTTGAATTATTACAGACTCCCAGTCTGGCTCATCTGATTACTGATGCCAATGATAGCTGGGAGATGTGAACTTACCTCCAGTACCAACAGTGCATAGGGTTCATCTCATCTTCTCTTTTGATTATCTTCGGAGATGCCGATTCCGTAGCGAGATCCGGAGTACTTCATAAATACTCCTGCTTTATTTTGTCGCCCATCAAATATAAAAACTTTAATTATTTTTACTTATTTTTCACAAATTTATATGAATTTTTTGGGATTATGGAGTTTACTGACAAAAAAGTAAAATTTGCTTAAAATGGTTGGTTGTTATTATAATTTTATTTTTAGTAATTTAGTTGCCATTAAAAACTAATTTGCTTTTAAGTAACTCAAATTTAATTAGTAAATTGAGCTTAACTAAAGTTAATTTAACTTATATACTAATTAATTTAAGCCAATAGAAAGTAATAAATTAAGCAAATATTCTAGTAAAAAATCACACTATTTCTAGTATAAATAAATCATTTAACTTACCATATAAAATTAAAACATTTATGGATGCTAGGCAACCTATTGATTTGAAGGAACTTTCTCTAAAGGCTAGCTCCAAGAAAGAGCTTTGCTTTGTTTTATTACGACTGCAAAGTATGCATGCCGCCCATTCAGGATGCTAATGCAAGATATATTCGGGGTGTTCTAACTGACGCTGTCAAGATAAGCTAAATTCTGCTAAATACATTTCTTGTTTAGTTTGTCAAAAGAGGTGACGTTAAAGTTATCCAGGTACCCCACATTAATTCAATCACGGTCAAGAAAATACACTTCTTTGCATCGAAGAAACTGAATATTAGCTAATATTTGCCAACATATAGCACTTCGAGAATATCAAACAGGGTTTGGTTTTGAAACCTTTGGTAGGTAGATTCAAAAGATCTTTTAGTGAATACTTTATTACCAAACCAATTCAAGCTGTGGATAAATGCTAAATTGAAGGAGAGAAAGCAGTATATTATCCTAAAGAGAAAGTTTACAGCCAATGTTTTGCCGGAGTTCAAAGCCGCACTTGTAAACTCCTAAAGTTTATTAGTTAACTCCACTTTTGGATCACCAACTTTAGTATCAAAGGGAAGATCAAATTTTCTGTTACGCCCATCCACACGAAAGAGAGCAAAAATCGAAGTGATAAAGGAAATTGAACTCGTTGAAAATGAAGAGTATTTAAAAGAAGCCCAATACTTGCAAGAGACAACTGAACTCGAGTCAAAGATTGATGAATATAAATCCATTCATATAGATGACGCGAAATATCGAGAGATTTTCAGTAGTCTGATAGAAAAAGGAATAATCAATTGTGAAGGTGAGGAATTTATTAAATTTTAGAAGAATCTTAAAATATTCGTTTTGTTGCTTCTTCCAAAATATTTTTAAGTAAATTTGTCAGGTTACTTTACTTGAAGTATTACCTTCAACTATATTTATAAATATTGTATTTGCACTATCACTAATAGTAAACATATTATAAGGAATTAGAGTCAAGAGCTCCAAATCATTACAAAGCTCGATACTTATTGTATCTTTTTGTATATAGATGGTGGCCACCTAACGCGAATTGCGTTTAAAAATATCGCAGTTTATTACTTTTGGAATTATACCTTAGCACTTAGAAGCTCTAAATCATCTATCAAATTTCAAATAGTCATTGCTAAAATAGAATGAACTTCGACGCAATTTTTATTATGCAACAGCACAACTCCACAAATAATTTTTAACTTAATCTGTCAAACGATGCAATAGGTGTACAAGTATCTTATCTCTTTGTGTTTCAGTTGTTTTTCAGCACAAGAACTTAGTTATTCGACCCTAATCTAAATGAAAAGTTGCTTTTCAACTAAAAAGAATGTCGCAAAGGAAGTCATCTTCCAGTTGTTTGCTGAGTTATTGAATAATATTTAATATTTCATTCTGAATAGAGTGATAATTAATTCTTACTCTAAATGGGAGGTAGAATACTTACGGTGCAAGATTGTGCTGCTAAAGCTCGCTCTAAAAAGGAGATTTATAGATTCCTTACAATCTAAGGAAATGTATACTTTTAAAAATTAATATTCAGTAAATTTAAATATGAAAATTGATTGAAAATAAATCAACTTATGCATAGAAAAATTGCTTTAATCAAATTAAAAATTAAATACAATTTAAGTATCTACTCAAAATTAATAGCACCTACCTCCGATTTGGGAGTGCAATCCCATGAATTCATTCATGAGATTGCGCAAGGAACGAAGAAAGTTAAATTAAACATAAGATATTTATTACTTTAGCATATTAAGAGACGAGAGGTGAAAGAATGACATGTCCTAATTATTAAAAGGATAAGTACACTCAAAATTTTTTAATTTGCTTAATCTGCGTGAGAGATCCATTCCTTTCTTCTAAATATCCACAAAAAGTATTTCTCTCGTACTTGGATTCGAACAATTGGCAGACTTTATTAAATATGATAGCAATAGTTAACACGCTAGTTGAGAACGAGTTCCAAAATTTTGTATGCAACGCTATGGAGAACAAAGATAAATGTATAGTCTTGCAGAAGATGCGAGTAAATGCAATACCTGAACTTCATGACCTCTTATTGAACTCTGGGTTCATGCCAAGTGAGACTACTTGTCAATATTAGTTTAACACAAAATAGAAAGTCTATCAGTTTTTAAGGAAAGATAGAAAGCACTCTCACAGACAAATAAAGAAGGACATTAATGATAAGTAAAGGACTCTCAAGAAGTTAAAGCACGATAAATTGGAACTTGAAAAGCAACTATTCTAAATGCATCAAGAACTAAATAGAATGAAGCAGATAAAAGAGGCACCGAATAATTATAAAAAGAAAGTCGATAGTCTAATTCAACTGGGAATTCTTAATGAAAACTGAGATCTAATAAATCAGGATTATATTTAAAAATTTAGAAATAGAAGCATACAACAAGTTTTGTCTCTTTTATTTTTGGAATTGGAGAATATTATTAAAGTTTGAGATGATCGTGATCTAAAGTTTTAAATTAGTTCGAGCAAGTATTATTTAAAAATTAACTAATCGACTAATGAAGGAATTTTAAATGAAGGATTAAAGTAATTTTTTAATTCATCATATTATAGCTTTGAGTGCTTGATAATTTAAGGAGATCGTTTCTTAAATGACAAACTTTGGGTCTTAAATTTTCCTATTACTATTATAATTTATTCCTATATGCTTGAGAATCAAAAAATTTGCTGCTTCTGTTAAAATATTAAGTTGTAGAAAAATCTGCATTCATTATTAAGATTTTGATAAGATGTTATTTATTCTTTTTAATCTAAGAACTCTTTAAAAAAAAGATGAAGATAGCTTTAACTATTTAGAATTATCTCTTGAAGAATAGTATTTTATTTTAAGTAGAGTTAAAGTTCAAATCATTGAAAGCACTATATAATTTACGAATATTTATAACCCCTACTTCTCGATTTTTTTTTCAATATAATTATGAAACTAGCAGTTATCATAAAATCATTCATATTATCTATAGCTTTTATTTATTGATACTTTTTTATCCTCCATATAGGACCATTTATTAACTGCTTCTGTTGAATGCTATCTTTTGCTATCTTTATGTTACAATAATTTCTTTTATTGTATATTGCCATTCCAACCACTATCTATTTTTCTTTATGAAGGACTTTTGCAGTCCTTTTAGAGGATGAAAGCGACATGCTCTTTTCCAATAATTTTAATGTAATTTAAGACTCTTACATAATTATCATCAGGATTACCCACAGATGCAATCTTTGCTTTAAGGCTTCTTTTTAGATTTTCTTTATTTATTTTCACTTTAAGTTCCTCATCACAAGCATCCATCATTGTCTCGTAAGCAGCGACCTTTTTGGTTGAATAAAATCAATCATTTTAATATAATAAAAAACCAAAATAGAATCGTCCAACTATAATTATCCTTTGGTAGTCTCTTGCTAAGTTAAAATATTTTGAATTGTCCAGCTAAACGGTTCTACAACACGCTAGTGTTGTTCGCAAAAAGGAATTCCTAAAATATGCTGAATATTTTACTCAAGTCAAATTTGGCTTATTATACTTTTTTTGATTCAGTTTTGTATCAGTCTGCAAGTTTGTCGAAACATTATGGGTTGTAATTCATTTTTTTATTCATCTGGTATATATTTTGTTGTTTGATAATTCAATTGGACTCTCCATTTATATTTAGTAAAATGATCTACTATTGTAAAAATATTTAAGTCCATCTGGTATTATATGTTTAGAGAATGCGAAACATATCAGTCAGAGCTGTAATTATGGAAGCTTGGGTATCTTATGTCTTTCTTATTCTCATATTTTTTCTTATTTCTCTTATTAGAGCTTGATAAAGATTAACCATTAGACTTTGCACCATATTTTGAGATTTGCTAATGCTTTTAATTAGGGTTTATAAATCAAGCAAGTTTAATCAAAAATTTATATATATAGATGATATCAAAATGTTTTAAAACTTTTTTTCAAGCTATTAAAACGCTTTACCTCATCATTTATAGAGGAGTAAAGGATATAAATATTAAAAATATTATTTAAAAAATTTTTTTCATCTTTCCCTACCAAGGGAATATGATTATCGAACTGCACATTCGTTGCCTGGGCAAGAATAGGGGCAACCATGTTCTGTTCATGACCAACTTGATCACAAATCTCCAAATTTTATTGTGCCTTCATCACCAATCTTCCCTTTCCCAACACCAATTTGATGTGATCGAACGCATACTTGACTAATAAGCTCTTTTCGCTTCAGATACATGACCGCGAATGTTCGAGAAGAGTTTCCGCCATTTTAGATGCTCACTTTCAGAAATTATTAAGGGTCTTGATTCAATGCTAATTGGCGGACTATAATTATAACTATTTAGTTGGCAAATATTTTAAATTTATAAATAACCTATTTTTAGTTTAAGTCCAATTGATTGTTACTTAGTTAAACTATATTACAGATTTATACTAAATTTGCTGAATTAGCCAATATACAAAAGTAAGAATATATAGTATTAATAATTTGAATGTCTCTAATTATTAGTTGACCGCATTAGCTGCTCATCAGACTGAAACCAGAGCAAATATTATAATATCGAAAATAAAGTTTCTTCTTGATGATGGAACCTAAAGCATAGATACAATTCTAGACAAAATCTGAGCCATAAAAATAGTAAACGATTGGACAAAATCATTCAATAAAGATTCAAATGAGAAGATAAGATCATATAAAAAAAAGAAAGATTGAGAATAATAATATATGCTTTTTGGCAATATTGAAAATTAAATTCTTAGATTTTTTATAATTAAATTGAGGAAGTATTTTATCATAAAACTATATAGTGTCTTTTAAATTGATACAATCATAATAATATATTTTTGATCCTATTTGAATGAAGAAGTCTGATCTACCTATTTTTAATGGTGAGAGTAAAAACGATATAAACTTTTGACTTAAATTTAAATATAAGCTAATATAATTATATAGTAATATAAACTTCAATATGTTCTGAGTTCTTCAACAACTTCAGATGCATATATACAAATACTGACACAGACATTGTCTGTTTCTGAATCAACCAATAGCACTCAAACTCTAAATCTATCGTGCTCTTACTCAG
>JAQGFW010001646.1:0-13195 GCA_030463445.1 Euplotes aediculatus
ATGATATTCATCCAAGAAATAAGCAGGATGTTGGCTATCGGCTGGCACAGATTGCCCTGGCAAAAAACTATGGTATGACCGGTCTGGTGCATAAAGGACCGGAATTCGAATCTGTAGCAACACATAAAGACACACTGATAGTTTCGTTCAGGAAAGAAAGTATCGGTTCCGGACTGGGTACAAACGACGGACAGCCACCCAGGCATTTTTTTGTGGCAGGAAAGAACAAAGAATTTTTTCCTGCAGAGGCAATGATCCGCAATAACCAGCTTTTACTGGTGTGCAAAGAAGTAAAAAATCCGGTTGCTGTCAGGTATGCATTTACTAATTATCCGGTTACCAATTTTCAGAATATTGAAGGATTTCCGGCGGTTCCGTTCCGCTCATCTTTTTAATAACGAGGGCTTTGGTTAATTCAACATCATACACTAAATGGGACTGGATCCTGCAGAACAGGTTCCTATCCCTTTGCTATGATGAAGTTGGTGGATCCCTGCTATCACTTACACATTGCAGTTCAGCTATCAATCCGTTGAACTTTACGTTTCCTCGTCCGGAAAATCCGGAAGCCAGTTTTGAAGGACATTTTATCTGTACACCCCGGTGGGGAGATCCGAGTACCGGAGAAAAAAACAATCAGGCCGTTAAACATGGGGATCTCAGTCTGCAAACATGGAAATTAATCAATAGCAATCCTCTTCAATTGTCTATGGCTTCCGGTAGCGAAATTGACCAGTTGGAGTTTACACGGGAAGTTAATTTATCGGCATCGGCTCCGGTTTGTACGGTATCTGAAACAATAAAAAACACCTCCGGTGTTTTCAGGCCCTGTAACCTGGTTCAGCATCCAACTATTGCAGCACCTTTTTTGAATCCGGATACCTCTGTACAGTCAAATGGAGCAGCAGTGCTATTCGAAAATGGGCAAAAACCTGTTGAATCTATCCATTCCTATTCCCTGGATACCAATGAAACCGGCTGGATAACTGCAATGGATAAGCGTAGTAATCTCATATTAGGTTATTGTTGGAAAGCAACTGATTATGCATGGATCCATCATTGGATTCATGAAGAAAATTCGCAGGTGATTTACCGCGGGATGGAATTTGGTACAGCTGCATTACATGTAAACTGGACAGAATTATTTGCGCAGTACAATGGCCGTTTTCAGGAAAAGCCGGCTTGCTTTTTCCTGGATGCGGGTGAGCACCGAACCTTTACCTATCATTTTTTTCTGACCCCCATTCCTTCCGGGTGCAGCACGATTCAGCAGGTAAAACTGCATAGCGGGGTTGTGGAAATAATTCATTCTGCGGGTAGCTTCCTGCCTGAACATTAAACGCATCCTCTTATGAAAGATAAAGTAGTACTTATAACGGGTGGAAGCAAGGGCATTGGTGCTGCAACTGCTCAGGCATTTCTTGCTGCAGGTGCAAAAGTGGCCGTGCTGGATCTGGTACCAATCCATGATTGGCCGGTATTGCCAGATTTTTATACCTGCGATGTTACGAAGGCACCTTCCATTAAAGCAGCAGTTGAAGCTATTCTTGAGAAATGGAAACGGATTGATGTACTTGTCAACAATGCAGGTATTCAACGGTATGGCGCTGTAACTGATACGGATATAGAAGTTTGGGATGAAGTGATGAATGTAAATCTGAAAAGCATGTTTCTTTGCAGCAAGGCGGTTCTGCCCGTAATGGAGCAGCAAAAGGCGGGTGTTATCATTAATGTTTCCAGTGTACAGGCATTTCATAGTCAGCAGAAGGTTGCTGCCTATACCACTTCCAAAACAGCCATTCTAGGGTTAACAAGAAGCATCGCCGTGGATTATGCGCCGGCCATCAGATGTATGGCTGTTTGTCCGGGTACTATTGATACTCCCATGTTAAGAGATGCCGTTCAGTTATCCGATGACCCGGAAGCGATGATGCAGGCTTGCGAACAAATGCACCTGACTCAACGAATTGGTAAGCCGGAAGAAGTGGCGAAGCTGATTCTTTATTTATGCGAAGATCATGCTGCTTTTATGACCGGACAGGCAATCCGCATAGATGGAGGATTGGGAATCGTAATTCAGGGATCCGCAAAATAGTAATTATGAAAATTACCGATATAAAAGCAACCACTGTAGCAGTACCGCTGGAAGCACCCATCCGGCACGCCAATGGCTGTCACTGGGGACGATTTATCAGAACCATTGTACAGGTATATACAGATGAAGGAATTATTGGATTGGGTGAAATGGGCGGCGGTGGTGAATCTGCGGAAGCTGCGATTCATGGATTGAAATCCTATCTGATAGGGCATGATCCCATGCAGCTGGAACAATTATTCTGGAAGATTTGTAATCCAACTGCCTCACTGTATAATAACCGCTTACAAATTCATGCAGCTATTGAATTTGCCTGCCTGGATATCATGGGTAAAAAAATGGGTATTCGGGCCTGTGATTTATTAGGCGGGACGATCAGAACCCAGATTCCTTTTGCCTCCTATTTATTTTTCCGGCATCCCGATGAATCAACTGGTATAGGTGGTGAAGAAACCGTGGATCAAATGGTGCAGCATGCATTGCAGCTTCATCAGGAACACGGATTCACATCGCATAAATTGAAAGCAGGAGTTTTTCATCCCGATCATGAAGTCGAGGTATTTCGGGCGGTTTCAGAGGCATTGCCCGGTCATCGGGTGCGCATTGATCCAAATGCCATCTGGTCGGTGGAGGAATCCATTCGGGTAGCCAAAGCCATCGAAGATCTTCCCAATGATTATTTTGAAGATCCCTGTTACGGGATGGAGGCGATGCGCAGATTGAAATCCCGGTGCTCTATACCAACAGCAACAAATACGGTAGTGGTAAATTTTGAGCAGCTCGCAGCCTGTTTTCGCACCGATGCCATCGATGTTATATTATTGGATACGACTTTTTGGGGTGGCCTGCGGCAGGCATGGATGGCTGGCGTTTGTTGCCAGAAAATGAACCTGGGTATTGCAGTTCACAGTTCCGGTGAATTAGGTATTCAACTGGCCACCATGTTACATCTGGGCGCAACACTTCCATCACTCTCTTTTGCCGCTGATGCACATTATCACCACCTGAAAGATGATATCATTAAAGGGGGCAAAATGAAGTATCAGAACGGTGCTATCCAATTGCCGGAAGGTCCCGGACTTGGAGTGGAAATCGATGAGGATAAACTCAAGCAATACCAGGAATATTTTAAAGAAACTGGTGGTTATACCTATGACCGTGATATGGGCAGACCAGACTGGTTCAGTATAACGGGCACCAATGACCGCTGGGCAAAATTACGTGTATGAAAACCTACTCCATTGAAAATATAAGCATCTGGGCCGATGGTCTTGATCATCCTGAATGCATCGCCATTGATTCGGAAGGAATTCTATGGGCAGGAGGAGAAGCCGGACAAATTTATAGGATAGCCTCCGAAGGGGTTGTAGAAGAAGTAGCGAATACTGGTGGTTTTGTATTGGGTATCGCATTTTCTCCGGATGGCTGGCTGGCTGTTTGCGATCTGAAAAATAAATGTGTATGGCGATATCAACCGGATACCGGACAGTTAACGCTATTTGCGAAGGGTACGGACGACAGACATTTTCGTACGCCGAATTTTCCTGTCTTTGATGCAGCAGGAAATTTATATATTTCCGATAGCGGTGAATTCAGAAAAGAGAATGGCTGCATTTTTAAATTTTCGGTAGATGGTAAACGGGAAATCTGGCATCCTGGCCCGTTTGCTTTTGCCAATGGAATGGCGCTCTCTGCTGAAGGGGATAAACTATTTGTGGTAAGTACCTGGTTGCCGGGAGTGGAAGCGATCAACATTCTTCCGGATGGCGCTGCAGGTGAGCGAACCACCATTATAGAAATACCTGAAACCTGTCCGGATGGTATAGCGCTGGACCAGCAAGGAAATATGCTGATCTCCTGTTATACACCCAATACAATTTACTCGCTGGATACAAAAGGTGCGTTAACGGTTCTGGTACATGATTGGGAGTCGCACACCATTTGTAATCCAACCAATATTGCTTTTGGAGGAAAAAACAATAGCGAACTCTTCATTGCCAACCTGGGCAGGTGGCATATTTCAAAACTTTCATTGGATAAGGCTGGTTTGTTGCTGGCCGGACAAAAAAACAATTCTAAATGATACGATCTGCACTTGTACTAAGTACGATTCTGCTTGCCTCTTTTCAGGGCATTGCTGGTCCGGGTAATATTGCACCGGAAGCAACAGTAACCGTTTCCACCAGTGATGGACCGGCCTATTCCGGCAACCACCTGACAGATGGAATCATAGGAGTTGACGGCCTGGGTGAATGGGCCTGTGCGGGAGATACAACCGATTGGGGGCATATCCGGCTACCCTGGTTTGAGCTTCGCTGGAAGCAGGCAAGAATGGTGAATAAACTGGTGTTTTATGACCGACCAACACTTCGCCATAATATTGCCGGAGGCAAATTGTTGTTCAGTGATGGATCTGTTGTGTGGGTAAATCAGATTCCTGCTGATGGAACAGGAAAGGCGGTTCATTTTCCCGCGCGAAAAACCGAGTGGATAAAATTCATCGCGCATGATGGTACGGGAAGGGAGTTGGGTTTGTCTGAAATCGAGGTATTTGCAGCGCCGGAAGAAGATATTGATTATGTATCCTGGGTAGACCCCTATATAGAATCCAATCGTGGCCGTTATATATTTTTCATTACCGGAAGTGTTCCATTTGGGCTGGCCAGTTCAGCACCGATGACGCGTAATAAAAATCAGTATGGAGGCGGTTATAATTACAATGAAACAGAAATTCTTGGATTTGAGCAATTGCATGCCTGGATGCAATCGGGTGTGGAAATTATGCCGGCTACGAATAAGGTTGATCTGGCAAAAGGCCTGCATAGCTGGAAATCGAAATTCAATCACGACGATGAAATTGTTCAACCAGGTTATCATCGGGTAATGCTGCAGGATCACCAGGTTTGGGTGGAACAAACAGCAACCGAAAGAGTGAATTATTACAGGTATCGTTATACGAAAGATACGGACGCGCGTATCATTATTAATCTGCATGGACATATTTCCAATTGCACCATGAAGGATGCAAAAATTGAGCGGGTAACAGATACGGAAATTCAGGGTTCGGTAAGTACCGTGAACCGATATTGGGGAGGCCCGAAAGAGGTGAAAGTGTTTTTTGTGATCCGGTTTGATAAACCCTTTGCATCACTTGATGCATGGTCTGGTAAGCAGCAAAATGAAAATGTAACAACTGCAGGTGGCGATAGTCTGATACTGGCAGCAGCTTATAAGGTGAAAAAAGGCGAACAGCTACAGATGAAAATCGGGCTGTCTTATACCACCATTGAAAATGCCCGAAACAACCTGGATACGGAATGCAGGGAATGGAATTTTGATCAGGTGCGGGCTGCTGCCCAGGGAACCTGGAACGAATGGTTTTCCCGTATGCAGGTGAGTGGCGGAACAAAAGAACAAAAGATAAAATTCTATACGGATCTCTGGCATGTATTATTGGGTCGGCAGAAAATCAATGATGTAAATGGTGATTATCCGGATCGTACTACAGGCAAGCGGGATGGGAATTTTACAGATGCAGTATTTAAAATTAAATCGATACCGAAGGATGCTTCCGGCAAGCCTAAATTTAATATGTATAGCTCGGATGCATTCTGGCTGACGCAATGGAATATTAATATCCTATGGGGACTGGCATGGCCTGAATTGCTGGATGAGTTCTCGGCATCATTGGTTGAATATGCAAATAATGGAGGATTGTTGCCAAGAGGTCCGTCTGGTGGTGGTTATTCCTATATAATGACGGGCAACCCTGCGGCCAACTTAATCGTGAGCACTTATATGAAGGGGTTGCTGACAAAAACTGCGGCACCACATGCGTATGAAACAATAAAAAGAAACCAGTTGCCAGGTGGGATGCTGGGACCTAAAGAAGATGTGGAATTTTATATTAAAAAAGGATGGTGGCCTGCTAATGCCGGCATCAGTATTGAGGCTGCATTTCAGGATTGGGGAACGGCACAGATGGCTGGCCGTTTGGGAAAGAAAAAAGACTATCAGTATTTTTTAAAACGTTCTGCTACCTGGACCACCCTTTTTGATGATTCTGTGAAACTGGTATTGCCAAAAGATAAAAATGGAAAATGGTTGCATAAAGATTTGCTGAGTGGCGCAGGCTGGGTGGAAGCCAATGCATGGCAGGGTACCTGGGGATTATCACACGCTATTCCCGATCTGGTAAAACGTATGGGTGGGTCTGATAGTTTCTGTAATAAATTGAATTACGCCTTTGAACAATCGAAGTCCGCTGATTTTGTATATGGCTATACGGATGGCTATGTGAGTTATGCGAATCAGCCTGGTTGTAGCAACGCACATGTGTTTAGTTATGGAGGTAAGCCCTGGTTAACGCAGTACTGGGTGCGGAGGGTAAAAGAACAGGCCTATGGAGGAATCACTCCTGATCTGGGTTATGGCGGACATGATGAGGACCAGGGGCAGATGGGTGCGGTAAGTGCATTGATGGCAATCGGTTTGTTTGATATCCGGGGCAACCAGGCGCAAACTCCCGTTTATGAGATAACATCGCCGATTTTTGAGGAGGTCCGCATAAAGCTGGATAATCGTTATTATAAAGGGAAAGAATTTGTAATAAAAACCTATGGCAATCAACCAGGCCATGATTATATTCAGTCAGCTAAATTGAATGGAAAGGAATTGAATCAGTTCTGGTTTCTTCATGAAGAGTTTGCCAAAGGCGGCATTTTGGAAATCTGGTTGGGAGCCAAACCGAATACTACATGGGGAGTTGGAACATTACCCCCGGGAATGGAGGCAAAGTAAAATGGAAAATTGTATAACAGGAATCGATATTGGCGGAACGCATATTACAGTTTGTATGGTTGATCCGGTATCAGGAAAACTGATGGATCAAACCTATGTTCGGCAATCAGTAAACCCACATCAGTCGGCGGTTGAAATTGTTGCGGGATGGACTGCTGCGATAAAAGCCTGCTGGCTGCTTGCCAATGTTCAATCTGCAAGGATCGGGATTGCAATGCCAGGACCATTTGATTATGAAAATGGAATCTGCCTGATAAAAGGGCTTCATAAATATGAAGCTTTATATGAGTTGCCGGTGAAGGAGTTATTGGGTGATGAGTTAAAAATACCCACATCTGATATCAGGATGGTGAATGATGCAACTGCATATATCCGTGGGGAAATGGCGATGGGGGCTGGGAAGGGAGCTACGGATGTTTTAGGAATAACACTGGGTACAGGATTGGGATCAGCCTTGTTTCGAAATGGAGCCTATGAAGAGGGAGACCTGTATTGCTTCCCCTACAAAGAATCTGTTGCGGAGGAATATTTTTCAACCAGGTGGTTCATGGAGAGGTATAAGCAGAAAACCGGAACAATGCTTACAGGCGTGAAGGAGCTGGCAGCATTAACCAACGCTGAGGCATCTGCTATGGACTGTTTCGTTGAATTTGGAAGTAATTTGTATGAAGTAATACGAAACAGGTACTCACCTGCGATACCACGAACAATTGTAATTGGAGGAAATATTGCCAACGCAGCCGATTTATTTTTCCCAATAATTCAACAGGAGCTTGGATCAGACTATGAAATAAAAAGAGCTTCTCTGGGAGAGCATGCGGCTCTGATCGGAGCAGCTTATCTTTATGCGCAATAGAGTGCTGATCAATAAATGAATTTATCTTTCCTGATAATAACTATCCTGTCCTGCTTTTGGACCATACCGGTAAAGCTGGAACAATATCCTTCCGCGCTTTCCGGAAAAGTGATTAGTGTAACGGATGGGGATACGATAGATATTTTATACGATAACAAGCCCTTGCGCATCCGGCTGGAACATATTGATTGTCCGGAGATCCGAAAAAAACAACCCTTTGGCGCTTCTGCCAAAAAATTTACCTCGGATAAATGTTTTGGGCAGGTGGTTAGCATTAAACACCGCAATCAGATCGACAGAAATAAACGGTTGATTGGAGAAGTGATAAATGCAGATGGCCTGAATGTCAATAAAGCATTGGTTAAAGCGGGACTTGCCTGGCATTTTATAAAATATTCTTCGAGCCAGGAATACGCTGCGCTGGAAAAAGCTGCCCGAGCCATGAAAGCTGGTTTGTGGACGGATCCTAACCCAACACCGCCCTGGAATTGGAGGAAGCCGCAGTAATTGGATTTTTTTACTTTATTACTTATGGAGTGAATAGAGTTGCCACTTCCACCCTGTTCCCATCCGGATCCATCGTTTCAAATTCATAGTACCCGTCGCCGGTTACCCGAGGCCCGCTCAGAATGGAAAAACCTTTCGCTGCCAGTTCCTTTGCCTTGGCGTCTACCTCATCCATAGTATTCCCGTCCTCATTTACAAAAACCTGTAAAGCTCCCTTTGCTATAAAATAGACCTGCCTGCAAACCTCTCCTTTCTTCAGGAGAAATTCATTTCGTTTGAGTTTTATTTCCTTGAAATGGGATAATACATACTCCAGATTTTCAAGATCATCTCCAAGCCTGGAACAAATATGCTCTTTCAGCTGTTGCAACAAATAAAAGATTTTTCTGAAATTAAGGAAAATCAATCAGCTGTTTATGGACAAACAATACAGAATACAAAAATTCGACGGCTCGTCCATGCATTTTATAGAATTGGATAAACAGAACGTAAAACGATTGACTAAGAATGGAAATAAAAGAGTGCTTTGTATATTGAATGGCAGACTTAAACTTCATGCGGCCATCCAGAAAACCCGGGATGGATTACACTACCTGATGATCGCCTCCAAATATCTTAAGGCCCTCGGAATAAAAGTTAATTCCCCAGTTAACGCTGCGATCGAAATTGATACCACAGAATTTCAATTCGACTTACCGGAAGAATTAGCAGAAGTGCTTGCAACTGATGAAGAAGCCAACCTCATTTTTGCCGGACTTACAGATGGCAACAAACGCGGACTGATGGCGCTGGTTAATATGGTTAAGTCCAGTGATAAAAAAATTGAACGCGCTTTATTGATTGCTGAAAAATTAAAGCAGGGAATTAGTTCACCTCAGAAGATCATGAAAAAATAATCTATAGTCAATGGGCTGGAGAAAATCGGATATTTCTTAACCGCTGGCGATTCAGGAAAATTTCTTTGACCTCTCCATTGACTATTCGTAGCCTGAATTGATCTTCACCTGCTAATCCGGTGGTAGCTGAAATAAACCGAACGCTCGTTGTATCCGTTCCCATCACCAATTGAAAAGATTGTCTACTTGATTTTATCACCTTCCATTGCACACCTGTTTCTTTATTGCTGTAGGTACCTGAAAATGTATAAGGAGTCTTTAAACCGGGAAATGAATTTTTTGCCAGCGTGTAAGGCGTATGGCTAGGATGATAGGCTGTTACCTGGAAGGCGCCTGTTTTATCCCTGTTAAATGCTAATTGAAAACTCGTGTCGTATCGCTGCCGCCAGATTTGTCCGCCTGCTCTATCCAGCAACACATCATTTCTCCCGTATCGCCGCAAATAGAATCCTTTTTCTTTCAGTAAGAATTCGAATGAAAAATTAGTTTCAGTCAGGTACAGTCCGCATAGGTCGGTTTCAGTAAAATTGCTGTTGGAGTCATCCGGTTTAGACACTGCAATCACCTGTTTGGTTGCCCCTTCACCCAGGAGGTAATCCAGCAATTGACGGGTTTGTTGCGATGGAATTACTTTTCCTGAATTGGTAAAGGTGAGCAGGCTCAGCTTTTTTTCAGGAACCCGAATCAGGGTTGCTTTCCAGGCACCTGTGGCACCCTCATGATAGCTATAAGGAAGCCCGTTGTATTGACCAAACTCCAATCCATATCCATAATTGGAAGCATCTTTTCCAACAGGCCGGTTTAATTTTTCCAGGATAGCGGTAGAGATACCACCTGCAACACTGCCCTGCATTATTTGCTCCCATCGCACCTGGTCCCGCAGCGAGGTAAACAGGTTTCCATCTCCACAGATTTTCCAGTTCCAGGGGTAAGTGGTCCAGGTGTCAAAATTGAAATAAGCGCGGGCAATCGGTCCATTTAATTCTACTGCGGAATCCAGAAAAAAACTTTGATTCATTCCTAATTGCTGGAATACCTTTTTCGAATAGGTCGAAAAGGATAGGCCTGTCAACTTTTCAACCAGGCAGGCCAGCAGGATATAATTGCTGTTGCTGTAGAGGTAATCAGAACCCGGACTGAAATTCAATTCCTGCTGAAGGTTCAATAACTGTAGCGCATCCGAATTGGAATAAGATTGTTGCCACCAGGTAATCCCCTGCAGCGACCATAAATCGTATACATCCCTGATACCGCTGCTATGATTTAGTAACTGCCGGATCCGGATCGGGGATTTGACTTCAGGAAACAGTGAAGGAAAAAATTGCCGGATATCATGATCAAGGGAGAGCAATCCTTTTTCTTCCAGCAACAAAATGAACAGCGCTGTAAACTGTTTGCCATTGGAGGCAATATTGAACAAACTGGATTCGCTGATAGTACTGCTATCCTGAAAATCTGCAAACCCTACCGTTTTGGAATACACCAAACTGCCATTTTGAATAATGGCCGTTGCGATGCCAGGAGCATTTGCAGGCACATCCGAAAGGGAAATGCTGTCCAAAATACGAGGGTCTGGCGATGGCAATTTCTGCGCCTGAAGGATGTAGGCCTCCAACATTATGAAAACCACGAAACGAAATCTCATATCTGACAACTATTTGACAGCGAAATAAAGCTTCCTTTCCAAAACAAAAGGGTCAGATTATAGTTTGGCACACATTAGTTGCGACTGAGATTCTTTATAAACTGACTTGGTGTTTGTCCGGTTTCTTTTTTGAAAGCCCGGTTAAAGGTATTCTTACTGTTGAAACCGCAATCAAAAGCCAAAGCCAGCAGGGTATTCTGATCCTGTTCTCCTGCTTTCAGCTTTTCAATAAATGCACGTATCCGGTATTGGTTGATAAAATCGTTGAAATTCCTGCCATACTCCTGATTGATGAACCGGCTTAATGCGGGAGTATTGGTTTGAAGGGCGGCAGCCAGTTGTGGCAGACTGAGGGCAGGGTCTAGCCACCATTCTTTTTCTGTTAGTAGTTGTTCAAGCCGAATTTTCCATTGCTCATATTGCGGGTGTTCTTTTTGGTTTATTGGTGGTATAGAGGCCTTCTCAGTAGCTGGGAGTTCGGGTTGAAAAACAGCCTGATCCAATAAACGCGACCGATCCGGAAGAAACTGAACAAAATAATTGGATGCACTGCTCCAGAAGCGAAACATGGGCGAAGGTTGGTAACTGTTTATCAATCCGGCTATAGAGATATAATAAACGATCAACGAAAATGCCAAAAAATACCACCAGGAATTGGTAAACCTGGTTTCATAGAAAAGACCAAATCCTGCCAGCACCAGCCAGCTTATTAGGATTATTGTAAAAGCGATCAGAAAATTACGAATCCAGGGAAATCGAAAATCATCCGCATTACTGATAATAATGGAAAGGATTTGCTGATATCGGCGATGATAAAAGAGTGAAAGGATAAAATAGTATAACAGCGACAAGTAACCGGGGATTTGATAGATCGCTAAAAAATCCGGATCCAGTTCATCTTTCAGAATCGTATAGTCATGCGTAATGACTTTATCAACAATAAAAATGCTCAATGAGAGCAGGCACCAGATCAAGCCTGGTAAAAAATGCCTGCGATCTTTTTTGGTGATACGAAACCCGGGGTCGAGCAGACTTTTTACATAAAACAATACAACTGGTCCAAGGAGGAAAAGATGCTGCGTAGGAAAATAGAGCAGAAAATCACGATAGGGCTGTCGGCTGTACCAGCCTGCGAAACCCAGCATCCAGGGGGCTATGTAAAGTGCTGACAACAACAAAAAGATCCCCAGCCAAAGGGGAGAAGCCTGCCTGATGGTTTTTGATCTCAATAAGAGCAGTGTACCAAATACCAGGAAATGAACAAAAAAGAGCAGTAGCAGGGAACTATAATTGCTGAAGTGAAACATTGCTACCGGAAATTACAAATTTTTCCGAGCCATTTGTTTTCGATTGCGGATGCTTCAATCAGCCCGTTTTCAATCATTTCCAGAATGATTTCCGGTTTTGTGTCGAGAAAAAAATCCTCATTAATTGCTGCTACCAGTTCCTGCATTCGCATAGGATTGTGTTTTAGCTTCTTGTTCTAAGTCTAAACTAGGATTAATTACGGTGTTTTCACGCTTGTGGGATAATTTCTGGTTACGTAGTTTAGGGTTCATAATTCAGTAGCTACGAATTACAAAAAGGAATACCGGAAGGTAGGAGGGAGTAAACACTGTATGCCCTGATCGGACTAAAATCCGGCACAAGACAAGTAATAAAATTTAAAAGCATCCAATTATGCAGCAATTAGAATTAGTGCAGATGGGACTTGCTCCTCTGGAGGAGCAGGAACTGCAGGAAACGGAAGGCGGAGCCTGGCCTAAATGGCTGAAAGGCGTGACCTGGGTTTCAGTTGGCAATGAAATCATTGAAAACTGGACTGATGTCAAGAAAGGCTTGGTGGATGGATGGAATTCAATCAATTAAAAAACAACTTTTATGAAACAGACAGCAATTGACGTGTTAAGATTTGAAGGGATGAGTGAGTTGTCTTTGGATCAACTGCAGAGCATCGTAGGGGGTGTTGATGAGGGCACCAGTTTTTGGTATGATGTGTTTTATACCATTGGTGCAACAGCCAAAGGAATTGTCACCTTTGCAAAAACTGCAATGGACTATCAGAGCTCCTTGCCGGCAAATTTGAAGAAGTAAATCATAGGGCCGGGTATAATCAACCCCGGTCCTTTCAATAATTTTGTATGAAAGAGGAATTATCAAAGCTGACCACTTTTCAATGGGTTGTTCTGATCGGCTGTATTTTTTTATTACTTAGATCTTTACTGAAATGTTAGTGGCAGGTATTAAAAGTATTAGGAATGGCTATGCGCGGCTTACAAACCAGTTTTCCAATTGGCCGGTTGCATTCCTGGTAGTGCTGGCTATAGTAGCGAACTTGCTGATTACGGCTTTTTTTTCTTTTGTCTTATTTCCTGGACACAAGGCAGGACCGGTTA
>JAQGFW010001741.1:0-10670 GCA_030463445.1 Euplotes aediculatus
CCCCAAAACCCCAAAACCCCAAAACCCCAAGGCATTTTTTATGAATTGAAACTTCAAATATATTTATTAGCTAAATTATTAGAAATTACTGTTTAAAATGCAATTTTTCGTTTCAATATAAAAATACGAATTTGACATATATTATTAAGTTAAAGCAACAAAATTTTAATTTCAAGAAGCTTATCTTGTAAATATGAAGATTATGGCTGATTATCTGTTATAAACAACTTTATTTCTGGCTTTGACTCTCCATGGTCTATTTTTAATAATTATCACATCATATAGATTTGCAATAAACTTGACTAATAAAATAAAGCAGATAACAATTGAACATGAGAAGATTCTTCGATTTACTGGAACTAAGTCCAATTGTATTTAGCCCTAAAACTTAAATTCGAGCTTAGCAACAGCCTAATTTTTTTATTTGTAAAAAAGCGAAGACTAAATAATCAAGTTTAAGTAGTCTACCAAAGAATTATGTGGCCTTGTTGAACAGACATAAATTTATTTTATCATATTAAGAGTAGAATGCAGATGCAAGGAAAATGAGAGAATAGGAAAAGCTAATTTATTTTACCTCTTAGATTCTTGATGACTGCTTTTATTCTGCTCACCCATATTCTCATCAAAATCTAGCTCCTCATCTCTTTCACCTCGCAAAGCAAATTTGCTTCAATAATGCTGCAAGATAATTTTTTTATTGTTACGCTAAAATAAATGAGATGAAAAATTACAAGATTGTCTGTGGTCTTTGGAGGAGAGGTCTGGAGAGTCATTCTGCTTTCTAAAGATAAAATTTAAAGAGTGCAATTATCATGATGCTTGAAAGATTATAATCAGTTTGCATTTTAATTCAGATTTAATATTTGAAATATTCAAATTTACACTTAAAATCGAACAGGAAAATGACGTCATGATTACGTTATTTTCCTGCTCGATTTTAAGTGTAAGAATATCAGTAATAAGAGATTGCAGTCACTATTTAAAAAATATAAAATGGATTTAAGAGTATTCATTGAAAGTTTAATCAAGTTTTATCAATTTTATATATAAATAAATAAAAAAATCACTATCTTTGAAGTAAGATTACTTAATTAGATGCAAAACAAAGACTAATGAAGAAAATAATAGCAGGATCTATATATAAAGAATAGCATCGAACTCATTTATGATATTTCAACATTTATTCAATAATTAGATAAACTTTAGGAAATTCAGATTTAACACCTTAATAAAAAAGAAACTTGTAAATCTCGACGATGAAGAAATAAATGATGAAATGGTGATTTGATCAGCTTTGCACTACATTTTAGATAATAATTTAGCTCAATATCTTTTTGAAACGTTGATCATTATTAAACCTAATAATAAATCTCAGCTGTTATTTTGAATTTAAGTCTCCATAAAATTTTTGCTATTTCATAACAAATATCTTGCTTGATATTCAAAAATTGGCCTTGCATATTTTACCACTCTATCTCTATTATCCTCTTAATTCTCTATACTGTTTCCTGAATTAGTTTCGATATTGGGTTAATAACTAAGTTTGTTTCAACCCTGGAGCTCGACATAAATTCTTAATAATTTATTTTTAAACTTCTCCTTGTTTGACTGCAATATATAGTTATTAAATTTTAACATATCTTATAAATCAAAAATATTTTTTAATAAAACTATTTCTTATTTGTCGAAAATTCTTCTGTTGAGGATTCCTTGAGCCTCTATGCATGGCTCTTTGTAAATTTATCTATTTATATTATAATTAAATTTACAAAAAGACTAGTGCTTAAAAAGTTTATTTTTGTAAGTCCGAACCATTCACTTTAGTGCTTTAAATATTATAAATAAAATACTCTTTGCAGTATTCAATAATTATCTTTAAAAAATCTTTTTACATATATCAAAATATCATGTAGCAATCCAGAATAACGAAGGAATTCCGTCAGATCAACAAATGCCAATATTCGCAGTATGCAGCTCCAGGAAGGTGGACCCTTGCTAATTTTAATATTTAGAAAAATACACTGTGCATCTCTTGCTCAGACTCACAGGAAGTGAAGGTCAATTATTAGAACAGAGTTATCGCTATCTGCACTTATCAGAATGTACAACTGTTATAGAATTCTTCGAAAAATTGAGGCTCATTTTTTACCATTAATCAAAAGATTTTAAAAAAGAAATCAATCACAAATTTAACATCATATTGAAGGAGAAGGCCAAAGTTGAACTATTTTATTTTTATAATTTATTTCAATGCCATTTACTTATTAACATATAAAAATTCTACATTCTTTATTCTTTGTCTCTTTTTGTAAAATACTAATATTGAGGTATATCAATATGACTGAAATAATTACATTATTTTTTTTGTAAAAAATAATTTTCTTTAATATTTATTTTGATTGTTTTATCATTATTAAAAAATATTGATATTTTAATAAACTTCATATAAATCTGACCCATTCTTTGCAATTTTTCATTTAGATTCATAAACAATAAATTATAATATTATCGATACTTTCAGTCAAATTTTTATTTAGTGTTTTAAACAAATTATTATACTGTTTGTATATACTATATTTATTCTTTTCGGTTCTCTTAGGACTCATAGACGACAAATTGAAGATTTTGTCAATATATTAAAAATTAGACAAGATATATTTAATTAGTTTTGATTTGAAACACTTATTATTAACTTTCACTTTATTATCAGAGTCGCAATTCCTTTTGAAATTTATATAATTTAACATTGGATAGATTTTAGTTTTCTTAATTAGTTAAACTTCAATTGATATAATAATTAAATTACTTCTTCTATATTGAGATCATAAATTTTTGTTTAAATATATACCTCAATTTTATTTTAATTTTACTCATGCTATTTTTATTTATAAAGGCAAAAATTACTCATAAAAATATAATAATATTTTAATTTACTTACTAAAATAATTTTGCTTGATTATTAAATTGTTTTGAATAACTTTTTTATTCATTTTTAATGCTGATACTTTGCTATTTAAAATGCTACTTTCTTCTTTATTCAGCTTGAATGCAACCTATAAACTATTAAAGGAGTAATTGATTAACTATTTGCTGCTTCGATATTACTTTGCTTTGTTGTTTTCCTCTAAACACCTGCGCAAACAGCGTAACTATAAATATTTGAATATGTTATACCTGCTGTTGTGAGACACGGCATTCAACTGCTCAACGCAATAAAATACATAAACACATTTTCAGTTGAGTTGCTCCACTGCGAAGACTCTCAGTAAACATACATTAAAACAACCACAACAAGGACTGAACATTCACACATTATTTTGTTTATGTTTGCCTTGATCGAATCATACGGTCGCATGAGAATCAACAAGATTATGTAAGCACATTGAATGCATATCAGGGATATGATTTTATTTTGAACATCAGATTGGCTAGCAACAATTATGATTACTCAAAATAAAATTCTATGAAGTAAGAATAATAATGAAAATGCTTTTGCATTTATATTATTTTTGAGCATTTTATCGAACTCATCAAATAGTTTGGGTTTGCTTTCATTATTCGATGAATAAAACCAATTAAAAAATCAAGCAGCTAAAAACATGGTCAGAAGTAAAACAATTATAAAAGATAACCACCAAGACCAACTATACTTTGAACTTGAACTGTTGATTTCGCTGATTGTTGAAACTAAAATAAAAATATATCCAAGCATTATGTATCTGATCTGATAGCCCAAACACATCCAGTTTTTACAATTTGCTCTAAAATTCGTGCATTTTGCACGCCAGTGACAAGATCTGCATCAAATCTTGGCCGTCACGTATAGAACTGATTCAATCACCATGACCAAAAGTCCGATAAAAGCAAACGCTAAAATATTAGCAAAGCTTGACTCTGACTCAAATCCCAGAAACTCTAAAGTCTCGTTTGCTTGACTGAAGTTCAAATCTATGCTAAGCAGAGCTTTAATATTGACAAAATCAAACCCAAGGAGAGCGAATCTCATGAGTCTGAACAGTCCGTTGACATTATTTGTGAAGTAACTGCCTGCGATTGGCAGAATAACGAGAAGCTGAATATGTTCGATGTTCACGTAAATTCCTGACGGGTATTTGCCCACCATCACTCCTAATATTACGTCAAAAATTAGTCAAGCAAGCACAAAGATCAATATAGCAAGTCCCATCCATATGTTTGAGCCTGAAATTGTATAAATATTTGACTTCGATTTAGATTGGGACACAGAAGGAGAAGAATTGATTATTGAGCTAGTTGATGATTCTTGATTTAAACTAGCAGTAAACACAAACTTAGATCAAATATCCTGAGTTATACTGCTACCACCAATGCATGCATATCCATCTTCAACCATTCAAATACTTGATCAGCCATCTCCATCTAAAACATTCTTATCATCTCATAGTTCACCTGAATCTCTTACACCATTTCCTCACGGAGAACTGGGAATGATACAGCCTGAAGCTGATTGAATGTAGCCAGATTGGCATGCTACTGTTACATTAAATGGAGAATTCGAGATATAAGAAGGATAGTATAAGGCTGATGATGGAACGACAATATAAGTTTGCCCTGTATAGGACCAAGACATCACAAGTCCAGATCTGCTGGCTCCGTTCACGTAAATAAGATAAACGTAATAAAACTGGTTAAGAGTGGCTTGTATTGACCCATAGTATGTGGCTCATCAACCCCCACTAATTACTTGCACTCCATCTAAATATTAAAATTCTAATAATTACCTATATACATATCTACACTGTCATCAACATTTATTGAAAAGTTTAATGTTCCTGTGGTTGGAGATTTGAATAGAAAGTAAAAATTTGCAGAGAGGTATTCTTGTCTTCCCGGATAAACATACTGCCTTACAAATAAACGTAGAAGGTTAATATTTGACCAAGTTCCATGATATACATTGTCTCCAGATTTATCAGTATTTGGGAAAAACTCATTATAAACTCCACCTTGAGTAAAAAGCAGCACTGCAGCTGTAATAGTTCCTGGCATCGGCACCTGATAGTTGTATGTGTAAGTTCCGTCAGAGTTGTCTATCATCTGTGCTCTAGTGCTAATCTTAGTTCCAGAATCCGGTACACATGCAAAGTTAGCTCCTTTTGTGCAAGAATTAGAAATTTCTAAATAAATGACTTCTCCTCCAGTGTTAATATTTGCTCCAGATGAATCTTTTGCTGTCACTGTAATTGTGACCTGTGTGTTTGTCTCGAATGTGGTTGTACCTAAACGAGTGAGAATATTTGAGTTACCAGTTCCACTTATCACACTCTGGGTTGTACTGAAAGCACTAGCTAATTGTCTTTTACTTTGCGATTCAACGTTTTGAGTTGATCCAATGAACCTTCCAGTGTATGTTCCTAAAATAATAATTTCAAAGTTGAACTCAAGTTTATGACTAAAAATACTAAATTTCTTTTGATAGAAACTCTTTATTAGCTGGATAGAATGAGTTTATAAAAACGCTTAATTTATCAACCTGTAATTTAACTAGTTATATGCTAAATGGACATTAATAAGTTCTTAGTCAGTATGAATTTTCCGAATTATAATTATGGTCAAACAAAACTCAAATTTAAATTTGATGTAAAATTAAGTGCCATTGATGCTGATGATTTTGAATTATTAATGTAAATAAAAATTTGAAAGGAATAGTAATTTAAGAGCAAATTAATTTTTATTTTATACTTATCAAATGATAGCTAAAGTAATAATAAATAAAAAGATAATTTAAAGATTAAAACTTGAAGGGAATATTATATATTATTTTCTAAATTACTGTTTGATCAAGCTCAATTATTTTAATGAATATTTTTGATAATTTAAATAAAAATATTTGCTTAAATATATTTCTTTAAACTAACCATTTAAGCTTCAAGTCTGTATGAATTATAACAAAGATATTTATTAAATTTCATTCGTTAGTAATTTTTAAGAATTCTATTATTATTCATAAACATGAATGAAAGCTTTAAATTCTATTCAATCTCTATTATTTTTATTAAATATTAAAAATTAATTTTATTATTTATATTAATTATTGTATTTTTGATAATTTAAACTAAATTGAAATCTAAATTATTGGAATTTCTCTAATTATTTTATATTTCATTTTTTATTGTTAATTTATTTAAAGGATTACTTTCCTAAAGTATAATCGAGTTTCTAGAATTAATAGTTTAACTAAAAATTCAATATAAAATTAATATTTTTGCAAGTAATGGCTAATCATTTTTTAAGCTCTTATTATAATTTCAGAGTACATTGTCTTAAATATATTTATTTTTGAAAATGTGACTAACTTATTAGAAAATCAAGAAGTTTGTTCAATTATTAATTAAAACTAAAGTTAAAACTGCAAACTAATGAGCTTTAACCTTTTGGACTTGATTTACAATTTACATTCATTTCACAAATAATGATCTTGGAATAATATCAGCAATTATCTCTTTAAATTCAAAAAGTTAAACTTATCAGTATAATATTCGTAGCGTATTAGATTATGAATAACATCCCGAAATAAAGAAGATCAGTATATAATACAAAAATTAATTATGCAGTTTAAATTTCTTCAATTAATTGAAATAATTAATCATGTGAAAAGTATAAATAAACATAATTTCAATACTAATAATGAATTTTTTTAGTATCATTTTAATTACTAAACATGATTAATATCAACTTTTTATTCTCCTTCGTATTTAAATTTGAACAAAGCAAACAAGTTTTAATTCTCGCTACTTGCATTGTCTTTTGATAGTTTTGACTGAATCCAATAAAATATTATGGACTTGGGAAAACTATTAACACCCGCTTGAAGTTTAGTATAAATAAAATAATATGCTCTTCAGAATACCATCAGCAGCTAGAATTTTTAAATTGAGAAAAATTGGTTTTCTTAAATCTATAAGCAAGTCTGTAATAGGTAGAGGATGTTAGGTGGCTGATCAAAAAAGCATTGTTATTCATATCCAATATAAGTCCCAGAGCTATTTAGTTAAAATGCTCAAAGTTTATAATAACTTACATCACTTTCAATTTTGATTTCTCACACAAAAAAGACACGAACACCAAACAAAAAATTGAATGTACATATTTAGTAATCAAGCACTAACTCATTTTAAAGGAGAATTTCTAAATTTATATAAAGTTTAAAAACATAATTATAAAGTAGAATAAAAATATTTACATATAATGACTCCATTTGCTTTCGAACAGAGAAAGTTATGATTTACTTTATTAATAATACACAGCAGGACACTTTGTTTATTACGAATAATTTAAACTTTTGGATGATTACAGCATTAGTTTAAATGCAATTATTTTATTCTAAACATAAAAATAATTCCAGAAACGAAGAAATCTTTCAATAAAATTTCCAAACAGGAGTTATAAATTTGTTCGATGTTGGCTCATTTGCGTATTGGAACATATTGAATGAAGATTCAAAATTTCGAACACGGAAGATTTAGCTCGAAGAGAATTTGCAAGAACACTTCAGAGACAATTAAAATTCAAAGTGATGAAACTTCTTCTCTGTAACTCTTATTAAATTCCTTTTAATTATTGCTATCAAGTTTAAATCAAATCATCAATAAAAAAGAAGTTTAATGTTAATTTCAAATGACTTAATTGATTTAAGTTGGATTACTATATTTCACAGGTAAGCTAAAACCTGTTAGAAATTTTATCTAATTTGAAAGGTATAACAGAAAAATAAAAGAGTCCATCAACTTATCAAACGTAGTAGTCGACATAAAATTTAATCTCCGAAAAAAGTCAATTGAAATTTTACCATACAAAGTGGGGGCTAATATAAAAAATAAAAAGAAATAATTTTGAATTCTATTCGTAATAAATTTAAAATTAAATAGAAATTATTAGATATTCTCATGCTGCTGATTTGCTAATTATCAAAACCAATTTTGTTGAATAGATTTTAGAATAAATTAACTCTATTGGATAAAATTTTGATATGCAGCACTCAAAATAATTACAACTTGTCTTTATTGTGTTTCATATTTTAATTCGAATAGAAGCAAATATTTTGTGTGAAAAAGAATCCAATATTGATTTAAATTTGACGACAGTATTTGATATCAAGAATAGACCAGCTTCGAGTGCAGATTTTATCCTAATTGAGCACCTTTGGAAATACTAAGTATTATTTAAAATCTTGAACATTTCCAATATTTTGAGTTTAATAAGAGATTTAAGTATATCAAACAAAATTCATTCAAATTTATTTAAATAGCTAATAAATAAATTAAAAAACAACATCAAAAAATCTTTTGGAAGCTATTTCTAGAATATTAATTAATTTGTTTGATTTAAAATTTAAGTCTGACAATTTTCAATGCTTAAATTTAATGTTGACTAATGTTTATTTATATGAGATTTTTTGAAGAAATCAAAGTCTCAAATCAAAAATATCAAGATATTTGCTTTTTAGTGTTGTTTTATTAAAATCTTAAAATGATGATCGTATGATAGTTTTCAAAATAAAGGAGACTAGACAAAAGGAATTCGACAAAAAGTTTTAATATTTTATTTAAATAAACTTACTTGCATTTTCTAGCGCACTATTGAAACTTCTTCGATGCCAAAATTTTTAGTTAAACATATCACAACTCAAAGACTAATGTTGAATTGAAAATAAGAATAATATTGACTTTGAGCAAGATTTCTGACATAATTACAGAAAAAACTTAATAAGTTAAATCATGTCTGCCTTCACTATTAAATTAAAGTTTGGGTGATGGATTTGTTTAATAATAAATAATTTAAATAATATAGAATTTATTATTGTATTCATTATACTTAAAACAACAATAATTCATGAAACTTAAAATTTTTATTTTTGATATTAAATCAGTGTCAACATTAAATCATTGAAAAGTATAAAATAATTAAAATTAATTTTAATCTAATTGATTAAAAAAATTAAATAATTGCTTCACTTTGTATATTATATTTTTTTATTATAACTTAAAATATAATTATAATTGTGTTTTAAATAAGTTTTAGTTTATCTATTGAATAATTAGTTATTTAAATTTATTCATAATAAATATTTTAAATTTGAATTTATTAGAATGTTAGAAATTTGATTAAAAAACTTACTATAGCTTTTTCCTTCTACTTTATTTCAGTTCAAAGCAATAAAATTTGATAGAATCACTGAATCATTGTTTAATTTAGTCATAAAGGAAGTCCTAATTTGTGAATTATTTAGTTGGTCTCAATTGATCTGGTCAAGAAGTGTAAGTACTTCATTATCATCAATCGCAAATCCTTCCTAAATATTGATTAGCAATAATACTGCATTATTAAAGTAAAAAGAAAAGATTTTATATTCAATATATTTATTTCTTTGAATTCAAAATTTAAACACTTTCGTTCTTCCAGTAACAAATCAATATTATATCTTAACGTTCCCACGCTCTAGCAATAGGAGTGCATTTTTAATAAATTTTAACTTACAATAGTTCAGACGAATAGCAAAGAAGGTGATAAACGTAGCCTTTAGCAATTTAATTTTAATTGCAATTTGCCATTATCAAATAACAATTAATGGAAAATACTAAATTAAAAAAATTTCACTATTTATTTTTAAAGATAAAAAAGTGAAACTTACTTTAATATAAAGCTAATATCAAATAATAATAAAATCACAAATATTTATTCTACTTTAGTATTTTAGTTTATAATACCTAAATGTTAAAATTTTGATTTTAAATATTGATGCATCACTCGATTTATCTCAAAAATGTTTTATTGGAAAGATCATTTTTGTATATAACTGGAACAACAAATGAGCATAATAAACATAAAATTATTTACATTAAATATAACGAAGCATTTGATCCATTTATTGCTCAATAATAATTATTCTTGAATCTTTTCTGATTAGATTTATCTTTAAAGTAAGCTTATCTAAATCTTGCTGTTTATTAAAGAATTAAATTTTATTTCTTTTTATCAAACGGTTGTTTAACTACATTAAAATAAAAGTAAATAAGAAAACATTTAATACGATAATTTATGAAAGGTGGTTTAGATTCTTGTAGCATAAAAATTTTACTTGGAATAATTAAAGTGAAGCTGAAGCAGACTATTTTTGAAAATAGCTATGCTTACCTGCATCATCACTATTTCCCTCTGCTTATGGTCTAGCGGTAAAACCTCAATCGCTTTTCCTATTAAATTAAATCAATTTGGAATAAGATTCGAAGAACCTACCAACGCATTTGTCTGTAGCCAGCATGACGATTAGGACTGCAATTCACAGTCGCAAACAACTTAGTTTGGGTTTCCTATACAAACAAGTGTTTCAGCTCAGCCTTGCAGATGGAAATTGTGATCAAAGACATTGGTTTGCTTACCACTCCCTGCCTGCGAAGTCGGCCATATTCAAATTATTATTTAACTCAGCGTAACAAAGCTTTAGACTGTTGAGATTGGAAGAAAAGATTATCTATGAACTAAACAGCTACAATTTTAATAGTATGTTACTGAACGTCAAATCAAATTTAATTTTCGATTAAAAATATGTTGTTAAAATATTGTAATTACTTAAACTCACTTTTTTAAAGCAAAATATTTTTAATAAAAAATCTGCTATTTTTTGATAG
>JAQGFW010001887.1:0-26107 GCA_030463445.1 Euplotes aediculatus
CCCCAAAACCCCAAAACCCCAAAACCCCAAGCTGAATTTAGACAATTGAATCAAAACCCGAAAAATTAAAGTTAAAATAAAAATTGCAAGTAATTTGTAGTAAAAACAAATTAATAGCCTTTTATCTTCTTAATAAAGTCATGATTTGAGCAAACTTGTCTTCAATATTATCTTTTATCTCTTTATTGCTATTTTTTACCTCTTCAATCTTTTTCTCAATTTCATTATTAATTTGCTCCATTCCTTTATTGCTGGCTTTCACTTCTTCAATATTTTTCTCAAGCACATCAAGTTTACTGGAGATTGCTTGAATAGAGGAAGTTATCGAGAAGTCTTTATTATTTTCTTTAAAGAAGCAAGGGAACCACTCAATCTTGTTGCTATCTATCATTCTCTTCACGTAGATGTCAGCATAATCCACAAGATCTTTGTACGCAGAGCTTTTAATGTAGCCGATGTAGTATATATAGTCCCAACAGTTGTGCAGGTACTTTGTGTGCTGACTGAAATCTTCGATGTCGTTGTCCAGTTTACCACAAACATAGCATCGAGAGAGTTGAAATTCTTTAAGTTGATCTCTCTTGGTCCTTCTTTCGGCAAAATTGTCAATTATGATACCAAATATTAAATTAATCAGAAGTGTTGGAACTACGATAAAGAAAATGAGATCAAACAAAAATCTTGCCCAATTTATTTTAAATGTGCTGTTTTGCATTATTGCTGGGACTATAGTTGAAAGAAATCCTCCTAGACTATTGTTTTTGTACCACTGGTCAGTAATCGTAGCATAGCAAGTAAATACAGTATCTCACGAATTTGGAATGTTTTTAGAATAATCACTTCTAAACTGTGTGAAAGATAAAACAGAATAAATGTAAATAACACACATTGTTAGAAAAAGTGTTGATAAGATTCTATATTTTGGTACCCAAAGAGCTAAGACAATTTCCATTAGACTATCAAAGTAAATTACAAAAATAATGATGCAAAATGCAAAGAAATAAAAGCGATATGTCATTGCAACCAATGCAAATATAAAACATGGAATCAAGCACCATAAGTCCCCATTTTGAATATTAATCTTTAGTATTTCAAACAGATTAGTTAATCTTTTCCATGAATATTTGCTAAGAGTTTTATCTGTACTATCACGAACTATATTAACTGAAGACTTATTTTGTATTATTCTAATGACAGTAATCATCCGTATCAAAATAATATAAAAATAGCCAATGCAGATGGTTCCACCAATAACATATACAAGTGTATCTCCAGCAACTTTAGAATCAAATATCTGAATCTCTTCTGAATCATTTGTACTACTTACTTTGGATCCGACAAAAATAATAACATTGATTGCAAACACTAAAATTGCTAAAGTTTTCTCAAACCAATTTGCTCTTTTTACTCAAGCTGGTAAACAATACCATGAATTCTGAATTTCCTCCATTATTATGAACTCTTGATTCTTTTCAATTCCATAAGCCTGCAATTGCTTACAAAAAATCTTAGGATCATCAGAAGTAAAACTAGTCCAAAAATCTGTTTTTTGGTTTTGTGTCATCAATAAAAATCTTGGTTGAATTGTTAGAAACTTTGTAACAATTGTTCTGTCTTCTTTTTCAATCTCCGGATAATTATTGATAAATTTAAAAAATGGATCATCATTAGATGCGTTTTCTTTTAAACTAATTGGAACTAAAATCTCAATATGAGAGCTTCAACTCTCAAAAAATTTCATTGCATTTATCTCGAAATTTTCTTTATTTAAATGGAGCTTGTATTCTTTAATGCTTCAATAAGTTGATTTATTTTTAAGGGACTTAAAGAACTTAAAAAGGCTCATCTGAAGGATTCTTAAGGTCTGACTTAATACGCCTTCATTATCATAAATCTGAATAATATTTTGCTGTTTAATCTCATTCCAGTTTGAAATCCTCACCCTCAAATAATATCACTCAAAAAACATTTGGATATTAAAATTATCGGTTGAGCTATCTTTATTTTCTAAAAACTTGCTATGGATTAAACCGTTATTCAAATGCAGCAAATGTGCGTAGCCCATTTTTAAATTTTTGTCAAGGATTTCCTTTCCTATCGATACCAAAAACTCATATTTATCTCCATTATCATAAAGTTGATTTCCGACTTGCAGTGCTTTTTGCTTGAGTTCAAAAATAAGTTTGTTGCTATTAAATGGAATATTTTCATTTTCTGCATCTCCGTTTAGTGAGTAGTATTTGTCATTCGAATACCACCCAAATTGCATGATATTTTTGATATACTTGCAAATTCCATTGCTAATAAAAATTTCCTTGTTTTTCTGTTCCTTTTTGTTAATTAAAGCATAGATCAATTCGAACGCATCGATTAATATTTTTAATGCAATTTTGTACTTTGCAAATTCAAGATAAACTCTAATTAGACTTATTATAATTTTAAGAATATTAGTGTTCGTTATTCTGTTGTGTTGTTTCCGAAGGTAATCTTGAAATTGATTTCAGTTATCTCAGAGTGATATTAAGAATTTAATGTAACTATGAATCTCTAAGTAATCAGAAAGTTTATCTGTTTCATGATTGATTAATTTGAATTGTTCTTCGTTATTAATTACTAAATCTGTGAAGTGTTGAATCAAAGGTTCAAACCTATTCATAATTTCATTTGTTTTATCCAAATTATATGTCCACAGCATAATTTTTATTCTGGAATATTTATCATCTATCCTCAAAATTTCAGAGAGAATCTGATAAATAATTGATTTTACATGATTATTAATGAAATTGAAGTCATTATCTTTGGAAATAATTCCAAACCAAGAATCAATTGCTTTTTCTGAATTGAACATTCGCATAATATCATTATTTTTCATTAGCTCTTTACTTTTTAAAATCAATAAAAGCATGTTTAATATGTATTGATATTGCTTCATATTTTGATAATCCTGATCTCTTTCAGTTACATATTTTATTGCTTTATAAATGAAATTCAAAATGAATAAAACTTTTTTGTCATATTTATTGTTATTGGTTTTTGGAATTGATTTAACTAGGTTTTCAAAAACTTCAACGATTTCTCATTTATTAAGATGAAGTCAAAACTCATCAAAGAAATGACTATTAAATTTTTCTTTTTGAAATTCATTTCTTTCTTCATTTTGTCATATAATATTATGAGAAAATCTGCAAACAGCTGAAAATTTGTTAGTAGTATTTAAATATTTAAATATAGGTCTTGCTTTAGGAAAGCGATATAACATAAAATATATATTTTCTTTTAACTTATTTTTTCTCTCATCGTCGATATTTAATTTATAGATATCCATATCATCTTTATCCATTTCATTTTCTTTTTTATTCATTTCTTTGATTTCTTCTTTAGTCTCTTCTTTAGTCTCTTCTTTGGCCTCTTCTTTGGCCTCTTCTTTATTTCCTCTTTCATACTTTTCTGCATTTTTATTGAGACTATATATTCTTTTATCTCCAATTTGCTCAATTGAATTAAAAAAGTTCTTCCATCATTCAAAAATCTTCACTTTTCATTTCCTCTTTTAATTCTTCATACAAAATATTACCAATATTTTTTCACACTTTTGCAAATAAATCTGCAGCATAAAGTGTTGTTTTGTATTCTCCTAAACCTTCAACTCAGAAAAGAAAGAATTCAGCATGATATCTATTAAGTTTGTTATTCCACCATCTAATTCAAAACGTTTTTTGACTAAAATACCAAAGGCTAACTCAAGTATGTTGACTATTCCACATAAGAGTGCCTAATGTTTTATAAATGTCGAACACTAATCAGTTTATAGTAATATTCTGTCTGATTGCTGTTAAAGTTGAATTATTTCTTATTTTGTATAGAAGTTCTGCAAGAATCATTGCGTATCTCGAATCTACACATAGTTCTCTTGATGTGTCTTTTTGAATTTTTCTAATCTTTTTTCTTAATATTATGATATCATCTAAATCTTGAGTGCTCCTGGTTACTTCACAATTGTGTATCGAAACAATAGCATTTTGAACAATTTGAGCAAAATATGTGAATTCGAGATCATTATTTTCTATTTGATTATTAGTATTTGGCCTAAATTTATCCGAAATCTTACTGTTCGTAATTTCTTTGAATTCTATGAGGCGAGAATCAAATGGTTTTGATTGTAAATACAATAGCATGTAAAATAGTTCATCTGTAAAGTCTTCGTCAAATGGAATATCAGCGTATTTTAAAATAAGCAAGGCGATTCACTTTTCAATAGTTTGTTCATCCATTCTTAAGCAAGTAAAATATTTTGCTTTGTATTTAGTTTTATCAAAAGAAAGTTTTCTCAATCTTAGTTTCGTGATGAGTTTTAAGACTGCAGAAACAAGCTCTTTTTGGTGAGTTTCAACAATAACGTTTCTTTCGTAAAAATGATTGTTAAGCATAAAATTGTGAATAAGTACGGCTCCATAACCAAAAAATGTTTTAACATCGCCTGACACAAAATCAAGAGCATTTGGAAATGTGTATGCTTCGAAATTTGAAAGTAATTCGAGTATTAAGGATCCAACTAAAGTATCCAATATGACTTCTTCTCCTACTTGTCCTCAGAAATTTGATATGAAAATTATTGATTCGGTTGCAAAACTTAGTTGGTCGATATCGTTATAATCTTTAACCTTATTTAATTGCTTATAGATACAATCTTTGACCTTCAAGATTTGAAGCTCATTTAATGTTGATATGTCAATATTTGAATTCAGATAGCATGATCTAATCATTCATATTACTGCTTCTAAGAAATGAAACCGTTCATTCGTGGTATCCAGTACTCCAATTAAATCATTAATATCATATTTTTGTTGAATTTTATCAATAATTTTATTATCTTGAGTTGATCACAGAGCAGCATCAATAAACATATCTCCAAGTGCAAATTTTCAATCTATATCTTGGTTAAATAAATTTGTAAAATTTTCAAATCTATATCTTATTCTTTGTTGAGTGTTAGTTGATTTGAATGGTGAAGGGTTTCGTTTTGTTAAAGTTTGAATATTAAAAGTAGAAATATTAATAATCAAAAAGTTTTCATCTAATTGAGATTTTGTTTCATTATCAAAAATCTGTAAATATTCTTTATTATAAGCATTAAGTCACTGCTGCAGATCAATACGTTTAAAATAATCATGATTTGAGCTATTTAATTTATTATAAATATAATTTGCGAAAGTGAAGTTGAGAATTCTATCTCAAATTATGTGTTTAGCATATCTAAATGAATTCAGCATGAGTCCTTCAATTATCTGTCTATTGTAATATGATTCTTCCCATTTAAAATGATCCACGAATTTATTAACGTTAATGTTCAACTGTCTCAAATAGTTTAGTTTTGGCATGGTTTTTAAGCATAAATGCTTATAAATCAAGCTTTGATAAAATATCATTATGTTTTTGTTATCTTGCCAATATTTAATATTGTGATTTAAATATTCATCAACAAATTTGCTGAGGGACTGATCAGAATAGGAGTTGAATGCTATATTTATTTGATTAAATATATCATAAAATAAAAGATTAATATTAACAAAAGTTGCTAAAATAATTTTGAATTCATTAACTATTCTATTGAAATTGTTGGTTATTTGCAAAATCGCATTTTAGCAAAACAAAATTTTAAAATATCTCATAAATTCTACACTAAATATAATAATTTAATTTAAACTTAAAAAGTTATTGATGATTTAATTTTTAAATTTTCACAATTTATATGTGAATTTAAAATAAACCTGAACATGAATCTGAGTAGATGGAGAAAATAGCATGATTGTCAAAAGCCTTTTTAATCAATAAAATATTTTTTTTAAAGTTATTTCTGATAGTTTAAACAAAAATAAAAACCTATTTAAAAATTAAGATAGATTAAATTTAATTTATTTGCATTTTTGGAAAATATTCTATATAATCCTTAATTGTTAATATATTTATACTCAATTCTTATATTTAGGTTGGATACAAAGCAATAATTGCTCGAAAATCTAAATATTAATTTTGATCACATTTAAAGTAGATTTTTTAATATTTATTTAAGAAAGTAATAATAATGATATTAAGATTTTTTTTAAAAATTTAGTTGTATTTAGGTATACTAAAGTTAATATTAAAAACAAAAGTAAACTATTAAATTAGTAAAAGAATTTAACTGTAAAATGTAGATTTACTATAATATATGGTTTGGAATAGAAATTATAGTTGATATAGGAATAATAAAACCATTTTATTTTAACGTAGATTACCATTTACTGTGAGGAAGAAATATCACCAATTTTCTTTTTCTTCCAAATAATAATCTTCAATAGATTTTGATAATTCCATTATGATATGATCAATACCGTAATCCTTTCAAAGTCTTTCAATGTGTTGATAAAGTAGTTGATGCGCATTACTTTTACTCTTGTCGAATCTCGCTTGGAACTAAATCAATTAATTTATAATTAAATTATTATTACTAAAGTAATACAGCATGTTATGATAGAAGACTAAAAATAATACATTTTGTTTTATGTTTTCAATATTTGAAACATTATTCAAGAAAATTAGAAATTAATTTTTGGGATATATTAACTTTACAACTTGCTTTATTATAATTTATAATAGTTTCATAATATTATAGAATTAATTGATAAAAAAATTTCTTGACTATACCATAAAATTAAGATTTAAATAAAATCTGAAATCGCAAAAGTTATAAAATAAAGTTAATTATAGATTTAATTTTTTATTATTGATTTAGTTGCGAAATAAATATTAAACTCCAAGTCTTAAAAAATGATATTAAGAGTTTAAAGTTTTTCAACATTAAAAAGTTAAAGAAATTAGAAAAGACAATTCTAACTCAAATGCAATATAAATAGATGAAGCAACTACTAAAGGAACTATGAGAGCAAAAGCAAAAATAACATCAAACACGAATAATATATTTTGAAACTTTTGATTTCAAAAATGAATCATTATTTATTAAATTCAACAAATTTATAATTATTTTTTTTTTAATTCTTAAATTAAAGAATAATTTTAAATATTGAAGAAATTATTTACGATAAAAGTAAATCAACTTGTGTCGAGATGTTTGAAAATTTTGGGCAAATATTAAAACAATGATAAGCTCAATAAAATCAAAATATCATTTCCTTAAATCCCTTTATCTAATCCCCTAATGACCAGTATTAACAAAATTTAAAAGGGTCTTTTCAAACGAGTATAAAATTTTGAATCGGTTTTAATATTCAACAAAATCTTTATTATATCTTGATTAAACTTTTCAAAAACATTTAAACGTTTTAAGTAACCAATCGAGAATAAAAATGTAAATTTATAGATGCTTGATTAATAAAACTGTTTTGATTAACTTTAATAATTTATTAAAGCTCATTATTTTATCTATATAAAATAAAAATATATGATAGCTTTATATCTTCATGAAAAGCCAAAAATAAAATAACTAATAATGCAATAGGTCAAGATTCAAAGAATGTATAATAATTCAAAAATTGGCAAGGAATAAAGTTAATTAATTGAGGTTCTTCAAGAGCAACTTTATCTATTTATTTTCCTAATAGATTACAAGATGGAATCCACATACATTGAATGAAGTAAATCAGAAGAAAATATCGTAAGTATTAAAAGTTTAGGATTGAATGAAATACAGTTTGTGTTGTTAGTAAAATAAAGTTTTATAATTTTGTTAACTTAAACCATTATAAACTTTATTAAAAAATGTTAATGATTAATTTTTTGTGGGTCTAAACAAAAGTTTTTAATAGATTTATTTTATTTAAATGATTTTATTATATTATTTAAATTCTTATTTAGTTTTATTAAAATTTAAAACAAAAACAATAAGCATTAATTAATTTTATTAAAAATTAAAAAAGTTTAATAAATTAGCAATCAAAGTTAATAAAAAATATTAGATAACAAATATTCGTAATATAAAGTGTTTTCATTTTCTATCTAACTTTGATAGCTTTTATTTAATTTATTAAAGTTTCATTAATTAATATTTTGATGATTTTAAGGAAAATCAAATAATCTTTTATAGAAAAAAGAGAAATTATCTTTTGAGTTTATAAAATAGCTCCCAGATACTTAGCGTAAATCGAGGAGCTTGAGATTTGAGATTGAATTTTATGAAATAAGCAAAATGATTATGCTCATTTTCTATTTTTATAATCTTTTAGAAATTAGTATAACGACAATTAATTATTTAATTGTTAAAATTTCTTTTAAATTAATAAAATATCTCTGATGAATAGATCAAGTAAATAAATAAAATGGGGTAGATCCAGGGGCATTTGTAACTAGCATAGAGTTTATAAAACAGGAACCTACCACAGAGATTTGAACTTACGGCTGATAAGAGATCCTTTTATATTTCTTTAAAAATTCATTTGCAGGAAAGATAAATGTAATTCTATGATTTAAAATTTTCTATTTGTATTTCTACAAGGTAAAAATGAATAATTCATACTTTCTTCCATCTTAATAAATCGATTTAACTCCAACGCTTTTGGATTTGATTTATTAATTCATCTACTCTCTCATTAAATTCCTCACCTTCCTTCTTCAAAGAGTAACCAGCACTAATAATTATATTACTATTTGCATTTCCTGCTCAAACTAAGCAGTCAATTTTTATAATCACCAAATATTTAATTATATATTTAAGTGCTCATCCATAGTTGTAGGTCTATACTTGTGATCAATTGGAATTAACTATGCTCAATCATCTAGAGTACTGAAGAAGGAACAGTTTATTAATGTTTATTTACCACAAATAAAATACCAAATATAAAAATGGAGATAAATGCCAGAAATTATAATTTGGATACTAAACATTGAATTAAAGCAGTCGATTCAGATAACAGTCTGACTAAAGTTGAAATTTTAATCTATTCGTATAACTGCAGATCAATCAGAATTGATTTAAATTCAAAAGTTACTTATATTTCTTTGGATCATGAAAGTATTGAAGAATCAAATAAAAGGAGTTAGAAGTAAACGTATTTCAAATTAATTCGACATAAATTTGATTATGAAGCGATTGGATGAATCTGAAATTAATACATATGTTCTAAAAAAAATAGTTAGTTCATTTCATAACTAACCAATCTTCATAAAACTTCGGCTAATAAATCTAATGATAATTAGTTTAAAAGTATTCAGCTAAATTTTGACAACAATGAGTTTCTAACATTTTTAATCGAATGATGAACAGAAGCTTAATAAAGACCAGTTAGTATTCATTAGAATTCATATTAATAAAACAGGGTTTCAAAAAAAGAATTAAGCAAAAAATATTTTATGTGATTTTCTACTTATTCAAAAATTAAGAAGCTGACTAATTCTGAATTGGAATCCTTTGCTTTAAGAGAATAAGTATATATTTCGGATTTAAAATCAATTTGACTAAATTAAAGATATGAGAGCTCTATCAAAATTCCGAGCTTCAAACTCCTACACCAAATATTCAAAAATGTTTGTTTGAAATTTTTGAGTTGAAATGATCATTAAATTTAATATTGAAGATACGGATATAGAACTTAAACTTGTCTTTAAAAAGGTTCGAATCATAATCAAATACAATAAATTTAGATCAAGTTTGTGAATTAAGGTGGAAGGTTACTATTAAATTTATTTTTAAAAAAAATCAACAACAATGTCTTAATTTAAAAATATTGATGAATGAGCCATACAGAATCAGTAAATTTAATTTTAACATTGCTTTTATTTAAAACTTGCGCTGACTATTAACAAAAGAATCAATTGATTCAGCAGTAAATTGCAATTTCATTAAAAAAACTTGATTGTTGGATTTTTTTTTATAAATCTTTTTAGTATGATGATATTATTATGAGAATGGATAATTGTCCATTTCGTAAAAAGCAAAATGACGATCAATGCTCTCTTAAAGATAGATATGAAGGTAAAACTCGCACCTATTCAATCTCTTGATTAGCTCCAACAGATCTTTGTTTTCGGCTTTAAAGTAAACTCTTAAAGCGATTCAAAACTAATAGAATTAATTTAGGCTAAAAGGATTGAGATACTTAAATAGCAAAAGGACTAAAATGGTGATAAATAGCAAAATTAAATCCTTTTATTAGGAGTTTTATAAAATTATAAATATTTGCATTTATTAAAAAAAATTATCATAATTTTGCTTAAAACATTTATTTGAAATAAATTATTTCCTGATCTTGTGCATGCTTCATATTCAATATGAGCAGAAGTTGTTCTTGGTATATTAGGCTTTCCTTGTGAAATCAAAATTTAACATCTGATTTATTGACAATAAAAACTTAAAAAGTTATAAATCATTTTTCTAATTCATTGCTTTAATATTAATTCTATTAATCTAAAATTTTTCAATTATTTTAGTAAACAAACAAATCTAGGTTGGAAATATCTTTCATCATCTTTCTATGATTAAATAAAGTAAAGCCTTTCTAAACATAAATTTAAAGCAGTATATTTAAAATTTTATTTATAAATTTAATTAATTAGGTTAAATAACTGACTAACAAATTTATTTTGATTATTTAAAGACAATTATATCTTATTTAAATAATTTCTATATTATAAAACTAATGATTGATCTAAAGAATTACTCAAAATTTACTTTCAAATCAATTAAAATCCTGATCATAGTAAATCTTATTTCCATAATAGCGATGCCCAATATCGATAGAGAATAAAGAATTTATTATAAAATCTTAATAAATTATTTTGTGTTAAAATATGAGAGTTAAAAGTTGACATAAATTTTGTGAAAATAAATTAAATAAATTTTTAAAGCATATAAAATGATTTTTCTTTCAAAATAGAATTTAAGCTATTCGGTAAAACAACACGCTTATGAATAATAACTTTACCTTCCAAACTGATAAATTAATTTTTTTCTATCTTGTGAATGTTCAAATCTTTGCTTTTGTAATATTTATCCCAATCCTCTAATAATCATTTAATAGTTTTGCCGAATGTCATATTCATCATTTGATTAATTTCACCTAATTCATTCAGGTGATAGTATTGATGTAGTGAGTGAAGTGAAAAGAGGTAGTCTTGGCTTTGGTGGTGGTAGTATTCTTGCACCTAAATATCAAATGATAGAAGAATTATAATGCATGTATTATTGAATTCAAAGTAAGATATTACGATTAAAATTTTCCATCTAATTTACTCTAAATCAAGCATTTATATTTATATTAGGTTTTGCATTTTCTTAGACTTTTTAAGTCACCAAATTATAAAAGATAATGATATTAAGTCTCGATTAATTTTTATATTTTATCCTTTTGTTTTTGAAATGCTTTTAAACAATATTTTATTTATTTTTGATTGTAAATATAATAAAAAATACAATATTACTTAAATCAAGCATTGAAACAAATTAATAAATTACTTTTATTGTAATTTATAATGAAAGAAATGAATAAAACTAAATTTTTTATTCGAAAATCTCAAATTTAAGTGATTGAAATAACTTTTAATTTGAATTAGAAAACTACACCAAAGAATCTTAATTTTGCATCAAATCTAAACATAAATGCATTCATGTTTAGTTGATTTTCATTAAATTTTTCTTAAGTGCATAATTTTATCATAGTATTTTCTATAAAATCAAAAACAATAATAATAAATAAAATTTATTTGTTGTGGAGTGAGAATATACAAGCCTCACTTCAATACTAAATCTGTGGTTGTTGTAATTATGAGTTTTTAAGAAGTTGAAAACATTTGTTACAAGCTCAACAATATTATCTCTGCATGTCTATTTTGTGTTCGATTGAGTCCATTAAGCAAGAAGATTCATTTCAGTTTATTGGTAATGCTGTAAATTTACAACATAAATTAAAAGCTAGTTGATCAATTTTAAATGTGTACTAATGCTTACAAGACATTTAAACTTCAAAGTCACAAAAAGGTTGGTTTATTAAAGTTATAATACTTTTATTGTAACATATTTTCATAATAAAGAATACTTCATAACGCGAATCAAACCCATTAATGTAAAATTAAAAATATTAAGTATAATTAAACTTTAATGTAAAACTAGGTTATACTATTCATTGCACAAGCTTCAGTCTATCCGAAGATTGGAGAATCTAAATAATTCTGTCTAATGACGCCATTTTGGCATAATCAAGTCTAGAATCTCGATTTATAATGAGAGAATCTAGAGTTGAAAATTTATATTTATAAGTAACCTAGTTATAAATATAGGTTTAAATCTTCTTTATTCAGCTTAAGTAGATAATAAAAATCATGAAGGTGTACATCTAAATGATTTTTATTTTAGTAGACTTATTAAGCAAATATCATAGCATAGGAATCACTTGAAAATTTCTGAATACAAGCTGTTGAGTTAAGATATACGAGATAAAGTTTTGTAGTTGTATCAAAAATTGACTTCACTTCACTTGAAGTAAATTTATTGAGCAACATACAATCACCAAAGCTTGTTCAAAAACACAAAGCAAGCTTAAGACTGGTAAATTTAATGTACATCTACAGGCGTGGTGGATATGGTTATCAAACAACACTTATCTTTGTAGATTTTAAAGAATCTTATTTAGTAAATTTGTATACTTCCACCATTAGAGAATAAAAATTGATTATTGAAAGCAGTATTATCAAATAAAAATAAAGTAAATTCAATTAATAATTTTATAATTTTAGAAATTTAAATTTAAGAAACGATCAAATTTCACATTCCGAATTATCCTGAAATAAGTGTTGATAAGTATGACCAATTGTAAAAAACTCAGATTTAATAAAATATATTTGAAACATTATCAAAATAGTTTTTTTAATTGAAACTATTTATACTTGATACTTAGCTCGCTTCATCTTGTAAAAATAAAGGACTATTGGATAATGAAATTAAAAAGATCAATCTACAAAGATAGAATAAATGATGAGCTTATTAATATATATAAAATGAACGGATAGATGTGCTTGTCAATATTATTGAAATTCCAAATAACTTTTTAATAGTTAATCTATTTAGCAAACAAAAGAAAGCATTCAGTGATGAAAAATCAAGGCAAAACCCCTTCAAAAAGGAAAGATCCAAAGAAATATTTAATAAATTTTAATAATTTAATGAACGTTAAAGACTTGAAGAATAAATGAAAAGGAAAAAAATCAATCATCAGACTATATTCAAGTTGGCTATAAAGAGAAATAGATTGAAAGTGTTAAAAATAGATATTCGAATTTATTAAGGATTATAATTGCTTACATATTAATTTGATCAAAATATCATTAAATGGTATAAATTTTATAAATTAAAGCATTTTCCATTTAAATAACATAATCATTAATCAGTTACTTATTCATTTAAATCATTACAAATCTAATAGATTTAAATATTCTCGAAAATTAAAATGATTAAAATTTCAATACATTTATTATTATGTTCAAAGAATTTATAGAAAAACCAATGTTTGCAGAAACTGTAATATTTTCAATGAATTTTTAAATATAATTACAGCATTCCTTTTAGCCCTAAGCATACATTTGAGAATTTTTATCTTATTACAAAGAAATTTAATCTGTATAAACAAAATTTAAGATTTAAATTCTTGGTGTAGATTTAAATTTTAATTAATTCAATGTATTTTTTGTTTCTTTTTAATCCTTATTATCCTTAATTTTATTTTTTTGTAACTGAAATTTAATTTTGTCAACAATAACTTTTAAATTATTTTTATTGTTGATGAAATAAAAAAATATTCATTGCTAAACTTCATTTCATTCTAAATGTATCTTAGTGTTACATTTTCACCTAAGTTTTTATTCAAATATTGCTATATAAATCAAATTTTGACAGAATAGTCTCAAACCCTTATCTTTAATTTCAATTTCTAAATTTTTTAAATAATTTTTTTGATTGTATTGAAATAAGTTAAATTAAAGTTATATTTCATACTAATCTTTAAGTAAGCTGTTTTTTTTATATTATAAAATCAAATAAAGTTCTAAATGCAGTTTGAGTTGATGTTTTAATCATCTTAAATACTTTAAGCTTAAATCAACTCAAAATAAATTTCGATGTAATTTTATAAAATTTAATGAGGTTTTCTGCAAATTGAAAAAATCGAATTAAATTGCTTTGGAGTTCATTTTAGTGTAATGAATTTCAGTTATGTTTTCAAGGAGAATTTTGAAGGACTCAGTTTGCTTTACTCCATTTATTAATCCTTTATGAAAATGGTTTGACCTAAATCCAAAGAGGAAATTTGATATGTTCTACTTTCATCAGGTCTAAAATATGCATTCTAAAACTTGAAAAAATATCCATCCAGTGAATATTTTTTTATCTTTTAATAATATATGAAAATTTATCAGACGAAACTTTTATAGTAAAATTCACTATATGATTTTTTCGAGTTTTGAAGAAATTAATTAACTAGAGTTGCATATTTACATATCAAAAAATCAAAGGGACCTTTCAGCAACCGTTTATTGACCGCCTCGAAGAGCATTTTTGATTGCCGAAAAATTTATAAGTTCTTCACTTCATTATCCCGTTTAAGATAATCTTTGGCTTTTAATCTTCGTCTCTATTCAGACTGATACATCAAGTTTTGAATAAGGTTCCTTTCTTTGAAAGGCAAACCTTAAAGGATTTTACTTGAATATAGATACAGTCAAAATAGCAACTGTACTTTCAATTGATCCTCAATGAGTGGTCCTGCGATCGACAATTGGAGGAGATGCGAATGGGTGCTTATCCTTGCTGAATAGTTTGGCTTAAGGACTGACAAACAACAGCTAACTTTGCTGTTACAAATAAATTTGCAAGCTCAATTATCAACTCCATGTGCTTATGCAACTCTTGTCGTAAATTTGCAAACCAAAAATAAGGGATAATAAGAATGTGTACTTTTCTGATTTTGAATCAGTTTAAAGTATTTCTACTAGGTTGCTCGTAATGGTAATAAAAATTAATTTTTTTATTTTGAAATGCGTTTTAATATATCAGGAGTTGTAGAAAGACCAGAGAAAAAAATGATTTTGTTTGAGTTATGGAGATAGTTATGAATTGAATTCCAAGAGAAGAAGGAATATTAAAAGTTTAATAAAACATTAAAAAAATTATTTTATAAGGATATTATTTATTCAAAATATGCATAATAAAAATTATTTATTTTTACATTAAAATCTTTTAACGATAATGTTTTAAATATTCTGAAAAGGATAAAATTATTGATTTTGAACCATGTATGAAGTTGTTTTTTCTTTCTTTCTAAATTTGATGATCTTTGTCTCTTTTATTTATTTAAAATTATTTTTATTTTTATCAAATTTCAATTAGTACTTCAAGCTCAGTAAGGTTATAGTAGTCCGCGATCATCTGAGATATTCACTTTCATAAGTTCAGTTCCTCACGATATTAATATATGGTATTACTTTATTTTAAAAAAATATTTATTTTTGGTTATAAATACATTTTGTTTAATTAATTTTTATTAAATTTTTATTTTAATAATGAGACCGGAGTTTGCCATAATTATTTATAACTATAGTTTTGTATAAAAAATTTGAAGGTTCGAAGAAAAATTAATATTTAAACATAGCTAATTTTAAAATAAGCATTTTTTCCTAATCTTTCAAATGTATTATGTAAAAATTAAGCATTTTAAAAATTAAATATCATCATTTATAAACTTAAATTTAAAATGAATTTAAAATTTTAACTTTGATATTAGAGCACAGGCTTAAAACTTTTCCAAAATTAACTAAATAAAAAAGTATATTTTTTATATTAAAGTGAATTTTATTGAGAATACTCTAAGACCTGATATTTAACACCAATCACTTACTCTCAACTCTGGTATCAATCCATCTGTTCATAGTTTTAGATATTTTTTTGGTTCTCTATAAAAAAGAATTGCAAAAACTATAATAACTTGTATTAGATAGCAAGCAAATTTAGACAGAGAAGAATCAGTAATGAATGTCTTAATACAGATCTGCATATTAATAAACTTACTTGCTAATAACTATCTTGAACTGAGTGCTTTCAAGAAGTTCGTTGTTTTCAGATTCTAGCTCAATATCAAAATAATGCCTTTTGAAGTTTTTGCTAACTTTTAAAGTTTGATCATCTTTGCAAAAATAGATATAGCTTACATTCTCATGAATCTTCATTCAAAATCCAATTTTTGAATGTTGTTTAAAAATAAGTAATATAAATAAAGCTTTGTGGTTGAATTAAATTGAAATGATCAAATTCTTCAATCTTCAACTTTGCTGCATTCACGAAACTTTTATTCTATAAATAATTAAATGTTTCTTATAAAAAGGAATTTATTTAGCTTATCTTAGCAAATTTATTTGATAGTCTGTTAATTTTTTAACTTCATAAATCAAGAAATTTTTTTTAAAAATATTTATTGTAAAATTTAAAAATTAAGTATATAAAAATGTTAAAGTTCAGATGATAAAAGAGCTATTTTTTATCGCTAAATCTTTTTTGATAATATTTTAATAATATTTTAAGCTATATTTTGTTGATTTCTGTTTAATAGTTGATATATTTATTTCTTTTAATAATAAATTTTTGATCAATGTCAATATCAATATGTATTTGAAGAATCATTTTATTAAGGTAAAAAGTTGAATTCATTCAAAACTATTACTAAAAATAACTGATGAGATAATAATAAGATTATATCCTAAAGCAGACTATTAATGATATATATAATTTATGAGGCTGGCAATTATTTAAAATAATTCCAAACTTATCTAACTCAATACTGTATAAATAGTAAAAAATTTAATTAATTAAATTTAAGATTTGGACTATCTGAGTTTGATATCTAAATTGAACTGCTTCATAATTTTCTTTATATTAAAAATATAACATCAAAATAAGAATTTAAGCTTAAATCAGAATCGAAGAACTAATAAAATTAATTTAATATTTTTAAAAGATAAAGTGTATTGGAATTATGATGTTTCAGTTAATGTTTGTCATTCCTTTAATGAACCACAACACATCCCTCATCTCCAAATTGTAAATGATTCATTCGAGCACTCAAAAACAGATAAATAAATGAATTTCAATAAATAAAAATGATGTGAGATTTATTTTTTAGTATTATTGGATTTCGAATGATTTAAAAAATGAATATTTTAAAGCATTTATAGGCCAATAAAATATTTGTTATTTTTATAATCTATTCAACTAACTATAAATCATTAAATGAATGTCTAACTAATATTATATCTCTTGGAGTTTAAAAAATCGACATTGCAAAAATTAGAAAAACATATCAGATCAAGAATTTAAGTGAATGCAAGAATTTGTAGTATTCATCAAATAGGTAATGATAATAAGATGAAAGCATTAAAAATATTCAGATAAATCAGACTAAACTACTATAAGAAGATAAATAACCACTCTGTTTCCGATTCTTCAGAAGTTTAAAACCAATTATTACGGTAGAATTCCTACAAATCAAAAATAGAACAATATCTCAGCTTTTTATACTGCAAATACAGTCATCAAATCTTTTTATGGTACATTTTGATTTGCTTTCTTTCTACCATGATCTTCATTTTAATATGCATCAATTGAGAACTTCTTTTTTTTTCATTCAATAATAAGTTTATTCAAAATTTACAAGCAAAGATATATAGCTTGCAAACTACATTCACTTACAAAATTATTCAGAAATCACTAAAATAAATGTCTCAAAGAGACTAAAGGGATGTGGAGTCACAACTATAAAACAATAAATGAAGGCAATTTTAAATTCTTTAAAAATGATGAAGCATTAATATTAAAGAATTTTCAACGACCAAGATTTTTTGCCAAACTTACAGGGGATTAGACAACATCGAATACGATAATCTTTATTCTTTAAATAAAATCAATTGCCTTCTTACATATCAATTTCTTATAATATAGGATAGAATATTATAGAAAAGTAAATTAATCCTTTAAAAATGCAATTTAATGTAATTCTTTTGTAAATACCTGCCAAAAATTATCTGTATAACATATGAATCACATATCGTTTTTTAAGTAGTATTTTGATCTGATTCACAATATGTAATAGTATCTAAAACAATAGATTAGATCAGCATGCAAAATTTTTAATTTAAATAGTTGTAATAAGAATAAATAATATTAAATTGATTTATTTAAGTCTTTGAACAATCAGTTCTTATCAGCTAGATTAAAACTTTAATGATTTTTCAAGCCAACATTTAAAATATATTTTCCAAAAAAATATATTAAAAAAGATAAAGTTGAAATGTACATCAAAAGTCATAATAATAATATATTAACCCCTAAATTTTACTTTTAGTTTTTAAAGCACTAAAAAATCTTTAATTTATATGTAACTTCAGTATTACATTTAAAACTTATTGATATTGTACAAATTTCATTACTACTTATGAAGTCGGATTCTTAGTTTAGAATAATTGAATGCTTGAAATGTTAACTATGAAGCTTAATTTGCTAATGAAATAATCTAATCTAAAGCTTTATTGACTGTCTTAAAGTAAAAATAAAATACTACTTTAATCTTAAATTAGTATAATTTCTACATTGTAGCAAGAATACTTTGCGAATGTTAGTTTTAATTTTTAGATAGCAGCTATACTTTGCTGTCGGCAACTAAACTTTACAAGTAGTAATTACACTTTGAGGATGACATTTCCACTTTGATATTGAACAATTTATTATATGAATAAAAATTAAACAACAAAGTAAGTTAATCATTTTTAAGTAATTTTAGCTTCATACAGGTGTATTTGATACCCGATAAATGTAGTTAAATTAAAAATGAATATCTATCAACAAAAAAATTGTTGCAGCGAACAAAGTGTAGTTTACATCTACAAAGTGAATTAAAACGAGCAAAATGTAGTTGCCATCTTTAAAGTATAGTTGCCAACTTATTAATGTACTTGCTAATCACGAATTCAATTGATAATCGAAATGTGTAATTGCTTCTTGCAAAGTATGATTGGTATTCACAAGGTATTTTACAACCCGTTTAATTGTAATTGCAACCAGCAAATTGTTATTACCACCTGCAAAGTTTAGTTGCAAGTAGTAAAGTGTAGTTGCTATCCATAAAGCGTAAATATCATCCGTAAAATGTAGTTACTAATTGAAAAGTGATGTATCAATATCAAAGTAAAGTTGCTACCAAAAATATAGCTGCTTCTTGCAAAGATTCGAAGTAAGCCGCAAAGTGCATTTACTACTTGCAATATATTTTGTACACATTTATTGTAGTTGCTACTTGCAAAGAATAGTTGAGTCAGCAAAATGTAGTTCCCACTAAAATAGCTTATTTATTACAATTTGAAACACAACTTGTCAAATGCAAACTGCGATTTGTTTATCTTAATATATTTTTGTTAGATTAGTTTATAATTTAAAAGGCAATGTAAATTAACAATCAATAAAAATTTATAATATTTGCACATTAAACTTATTCTTTTACTTAAATTTCATTACTTTAAATATAAAACATGTTGTGGATTCAATAATTCATTCTTTTTTGCAATTTGAACTATATAATTTAATTTTAAGCCGATGTATGAAAAGAATAAATAAAGTATTATAAAAATATATAATAAATAGCAATATTATTTCTGATATAATTAATTTATTTACCATTAATCATATTGTTATTTTTAGTTGATGTTAACACAATTCTGCTACATTCATCATGATCTAATGCTTTAGTTTTTGATCCCCTTGCTAAGTAATACTTGGTATTATTTTAAATAAGTATAAAGTCTATATTGCATATGTGTGTTGAGAAGATCGCTTGTTTTTAATTCATTTTCCTCTTCAAAATACAATAACACTGGATCAAAATAATAGTTCTTTTTATCAGTGTTTCTATTTTCAAAAAATATATTTTTTTCTTTTGTATCTATTTCATCAATATCATTATAATTTAATAAGCGACTTTGGTTTGGCCACCATAAAACAAAAGGTTGGTTGGGTTTTAAAGAGTGATTCTGAGAATGCCTGCCAAAAGAATACTGGTGCTCTTGCTCCTTTATCATGTTCAGGTACTCTTCTTTATTTAAATTCTTTGAAATGATCAGCAACTGAAAAGTGATAGAGATTCATATTCAAATTGGTGGTAGCATCACTCCTCTTTGAAGGTCGTATTTCAAAGCTATACGATAAAGGCGTTGGGGGATCAAATATTTTGTTCCATGAGCTATAATATAATATTTGAGTAAGAGTGTGAGTGAAGTGTTCGATTGTGCAGCTGTTCAAAAACAATTTTTCGTTAGTTATTGAGCTTAAAAAGTTAAGAACTTATCTTTTCTTAGTATCTATGCTAAAAAATAAATAAAATAATTTGCGAACATATAGTATAAATTAATATACATATACACAAGCAAAGAGAATATATTTGAGAAGTTTTACTTTCATTATGATTTATGATCATCCTTATTTACTCTGAAGTTTGAATTATAATTATGTGTCAAATAATAGACATAAAATATATGCTAATTTTGAAAATGGCGTAAAAAATTAATGCGATCTCTATTATTTAATATGATTATTTGTACGATATCTTTGTAAAGTTTTTCATAATTCATATCATATACTCAATTAATCTTAATCAATATTTTTACAAACTCTGAATTCGAATAAATTGATATCATTTAATATTTGTCAAAGAATGAAAAGCTAAATAAAAATGCAAAATATAAATAAAGTTCCTCAACTAAGGTCGAATCTAAATGAAAATAAATTTGAATGCCTAAAATATAATTACACAAAGGTTTAGAATAAAGTTGAAATAGATAAAAAGAAAATAAGGGAGTTGATATTGATGCAACTTTTATTATATAAAATTTAAACTTTAGATATGAATTCATTAAATACAAATTTGTATTGTGCAAGCCAAATCAATTTAAGTTTTCTTGGTTCTAATTATGAACTTTTATCAATTTTTTAGATTATATGAAATTAAAATTGTATCAACTCTCACATACTTTATTTATAATATATTTTAAAATTGCTTCCTTAATTTTTAATCTTGCTAAGTTTTAATGATCAAGTTGAATAATTTTAAGTATAATAATATGTTAAAAATCTTATTTTTCATAACTTTAGCTACATTCTCTAAAATTCCTTGTTATGTCTATGATTGAGTTCATAGATTATAGAATTTGAAGTTGATGAAAAAATTATTTTAAGAATTACTTTTTAATTCATACATTAAAACATAGCTAATTATAGCTGCATTATGTTTAATATTAATATACTTTGTTCTTACAATAGAGAATTATATAGATAATATAAGTAGTATTGTTGTCCTGCTTGATTTTGATCGTTGAGCTATATATTTATGAAATTAGAAACAACCTTCATTTGTACGATACTTGAATAATTTGATAATATAATATGAATCTTTGATATATTCTCAAATTATGTTAATATTTAAAATGTTTATTTAAACCTTTTAATTGCCAGTTTATATCTTCAACAACTTAAAAAAATTATTATTAATGAATATATAGTTGACTCTTACACATTTTGATCCAGAAATAATGTCCTTTAAAAATGTTATATGATACTTTTTGAATGGAGAAAGATAGAACTGGCCTCTTCAAAGTGAGTATGCATAAACTATAGTTACAATAAAGTTTTAATTTATAATAAAAATCAACTATTACTCTAAATTTCCCAATCAAATCTTGTGGTGAGACCTCGTCTGGACTTTCCATTCAAAATCATTATTAATAAAAAATCTTTTGATTTTTTAAATTAATGAGGAAGTTTGAATTATTCGAAATGCTTCAATATTTGAATAAATTCATAGAAATAGAATAAAAAACTTTATCCAAATAATGCATTTTTGAATTTTTGTAATAACTTGTGGAAGTTCAGAATTCGAATGCTTTCAAAATCAAAAAATTCCGAAATATTCGAAGTATGCTAAAACATTAGCTTTTGATAGACTTTTAATGAAATTATTGTTGAAACAAATTTAGGATATTTTATAACTTAAACTAATTAGAAGAATATTATTTTAAATTTTGTTTCAATTATTTTATCATTTTATTCATCATTTTGAGTGTCTCAATTTTTAAAGTCTTGATGAGTTTTGAAGGATTTCATTTAGTTGCTTTATTTATGGTATATTTTAATGCACTCAAATTTACAATCCTATGATAAATAATGTTCATATCATTAATTGAATATTCGGTATCGTTTAAAATAGAGTACTCAGTGATTGCAGAATATAAAAATAAAGTTAAGATTAAAAGTGTTGGCTACATTTCGAAAAGAAAATTGAGGAATTTAATGAGAGAAAGAAATATTACGAAATCAAATCCAAAAGCATTGAAATAAAGTTGATTTCTAAAGAAGAACAAAAATTATGAATTATTCTTTTGTACCTTGCAGAAATGCAAATAGATATTTTTGAATAATGAAATAGGCTTTACATTTCCTGCCAATGTATTATCCATGAATAATTAAATGAATCTTTTATCATGCGCATATCCGAATCTTTATGAGAGACTACAGTTGGGAAATACCGTACTCTTCAGAAATGACCCCTGGATCTACCCATTTTGTGTTAAAAACTCGACTTCTATTTAAACACAGTAAGTTGGCTTGATTTTATTTCTGTCCTAGCATATTTACGAAACTGAATATCCTCTTATCGAACGAATTTTTTGATTTATTAACAAGGTCATTTATTTAGATGGTAATAAAGCTTTATAAATCAGGAAGTTATTCTCTTTAAATTTAAATAAATATAATTGATATCATAATGAATGTAATTTATCCAAAAATTCACATTTCAATTGCTTCTCTCACTCATATCTGTAAAATATACTTAAAGAGTGTAATTATAATTTACTTAATATTAGTTTAGATTGTAAAAATATATAATAATTTATCATTTAGATAAAGTATTGTTATAAAGCTAATTTTAATATCATTTTAACCAGAATAAGAATTAGTTTTTTTTTCTAAACTAATCATTAAAGAAATTGATATAAAATTATATAATAAAAAACTTGTAGGAGATTAAAAAAAATAATTAGTCTTTTTTTATACAACACTTAATTTCAGATTGATTTACTTCATATATAAAGTCAAATGAATATAAAATGGAATAGTTTTTTAAATTTTATACTCATATAAATTTAACATAAGAAAATAAAATACATATGTATTGAAAGTCTTTCTTACATTTTCATATTCTGTATATGTTATTCTGATTGTATCATAATAGTTCAAGTTGTTATCTTGCAATAACTCAAATTCTTCTTTTGTCCATTTTTCACCATCATTCCAATGAGTCTCCATTTTCTTTTCGTACTCTATGTTAAATCTTATTTCATTTTCTTTTTCTAAACTTCCATAGACTGGAATATGATTTAGTGAATATCAAGGTAAATCTTGTTCTAAATCTTTGGCTGAAAAATGTAAATTATCGTCATTATTTTCCAATATTTCGTTTCTTTCGTTTCTTTCGTTTCTTTCATTTCTATTTTCCTCTTCTTCCTCATCATTATTTTCCTCTTCTTCCTCGTCTTTATTTTCTTCATTAGAATTATAAATATCTTGATGTGAAGTTATGCCTTTACTTTCTATTAAATTGAATTTCTAAATAATAGTAAAGATAGTTTATTATACTTGATTATCTTCATAATTATATATCTGTTGCCTGATTTCTTCATTGTTTCTAAATGTTGCAGAGTTGTAAAGTAATTAATCAAGGATAAGCTAAAACCCTACACATTTGATTCCTGATGCTCTTCTTGGTTTCGTATAGAGAATTCATTGTAACAATTATTGAGTTCTGCCGATGAGGTGTTCTGTGATAACTTTTTGATATAACTTTCGTTTGCTGATTCATCTACTATATAGGCTATAATTATAAGCTTTATTAAATCTAAGAAAGCCTGAAATGGGTCAATATCATTATTACAGATTATCATTTCGGCATAAATGTCAATATGAAGATGCTTCAAAAGTACATAAATCTAAAGGCTTAGTTTAAAAATTTCAAAAATATAAAATTTCGGTATTGCTTAATAATGATTTTAAGTGTAAACTCAACTTGAAACAAACAATACGTGGTTGCAAAGCTTATAAATTATAATGATATTATATTTGCATACAAGAGAAGACTTTAACTTTATTATATAAGACTTAGTTTTTGAAGTTTTTAGTCAAAAGAGATATAGATTGTAGAACAAATTTATAATTTTTTGTTAAATTAATAAATTATGATCATAGATTATCAATTTATTAGTTAAGTTAATAAAGTCAGATTTATAAACATTTTATCATTATTTGATTAATGATATATAAAAATTTTCTTTTAAAAACACGAATGCTATTGCGCTTCAACATAAAAAAAGCTTCAAGTTTTATAAATGGAATTGTTCACTCTTTGCTTTCATCTTCTCTAAATTCAACTTCTCCTGGTTGTAAACATTATTTTGCTATTGCCTTTATTTTTGATATTTTTATCATATTTTAGCTTATATATTGAAAACTTAATTTTGTATTAAACATTATAAAATTCTAAATCGTAACTGCCTCCACTGAAACACATAAAGAGATTTAAGTTTATCTAAATATCATCTAAAATTTTAAATGAATAAATAACTGATTTTAAATAGTATTTTGACTCTTAACTACCTCTTCTTTCAAAACTTTAGTTATTATTATTTTTACTTAGAATGAACTTTGGAGCATAATATAACACTTAAAAGTAATAAAGCTTCAATACAAAATAATTTATATATTGTAAACAAATGTCTGACTAATTTCTAATAATTATAACGTCAAAATATTGAAATCTTTATTAGGGATTCAAAAGAAAGCTTCACGAATATAAATAAGTTAGCTAATTTTTCCTTCTGTAATTTAAAAATTCATAGACAAATTCAATAAGAAGAAATCTGTGAGTATATTCTAGCTTTCTGCATCACAGCATAACTAATAAGAGAGATAAATACAATAAAAAGACTTGAATTAATTAAAATCAAATAGCACATAAATAAATAAGTTTTTTTTTAATTAAAAATATTCATGTTTTAACTATAATAACAAGCGAAATGTGTAAAGGTATTCTTCGGGCTAAATAGGTATTAAAAGAACTTACTTTAGATATCAAATATTAATATGCAGTTCTTTTAAGAAATTTAATAATTTCAAGATTTTAGAAGGAAAGTGAAATAGCATCGTATAAGGTACACATTTATTCTAATTGAACTAAATTTATTTAATGTAGAAAGTTTCAATTAAGAAAGAAACAAATATGCTTAATAAAAAATGGTAAATAGAAAATAATTACAAATGGAATATTAATATCAAAGTGAATAATGGATGATATCATAATAAGATGAAAAATTCCTTTGAACATCTTTACTTAATTCATATAAAATGATTTCTTTTCAATATTATGAAAAATAACTATAAAGTAATGAAATCATAAGAAATAGAATGCTAATTTTTTAATCTTATGATGACCATATCAAATATAAATAAATAATAATAAATACAAAAAGTAAAAATTCTCTTGACTCCTTTTCTCTAAACTTGTAATCTATCAAAAATTAAAAGGATTGATGATTTAAAATTTAAATAAAATATCTAAAATCAACATTGATTGATTTAAAGAAAACAAATTTAAATTAATATGATGTTTTTATTTATTCATAATAAAAAAGATTCAGATAATTAATCTATAAAAAAATTCAACAAAATGGTGATCTTAAAGAAAAATATTTGTCATGATAGCTTTAAAGAAATTGACAATTTAGGTATTTAATTACTTTAGTATTTTTATTCATTTTTTATTGTGTTGTCAATCATGAACTATTGCTTAATCTAGTGATGTTTATATGAATATTGTTAAATTTTAAGATAAGCTAGTAGTTAAATTATTAAAAGTTGAGATAATTTTCTGTTGAATATGATAAGTTACATTATTTTAATTTCTAGCAAGCGTTTAATTGGCATCCATCCGAGTCTTACCGAAGTTGTTCTTCATTAGTCTTTCCATTTTGAATATTATTATAAAAT